>JAOXYA010322330.1:0-18617 GCA_028565675.1 Sorex palustris | reverse complement strand
GTGACGTATTTGATATGCCAAACACAGTAACAACAAGTCTCATGATGGAGACGTTACTGGGCCTGCTCGAGCAAATCAATGAACAACAGGAGGACCGTGGCCATGACCGCTGTCGTGATACTTAATTTCTTGATTTTCCAGTATCCTTCTGAGTTTTTTTTTTCATAGAAACTGTTCTTTGCTGTCTTACCCATGTTGAAACATTTGTTTGGCAATTTGGTGAGCTGTTCATTAGCCGTTCCCTGCAGGAGTCTGCAAGAACCCTTATTTGCTTCCTTTGCTCAAGTATTGGTGCAGCTGAGCTGACCACCAGTTATATTCTTCACAGCTCTGGAAGAGAAGCTGCTTCAAATGGTTTCCCTAATCAGACTACCACCCAGTGAATTGGGCTCCTGTGTGAGTTAAGTGTCTACAAGTAGATCTGAAACTCAGGTCACTTTCCCAGCTTTGCTAGCACAAGGAACTTCTTCCCAAACTGTCTGCGGGTTCCCCTTCAGGCAGATACACTCCAAACCTGGACAGAATAAATGAACTAGTCGGGCCTTGTAAGCCACTCAAAGGGGCCCTCTACCCCTACATTCTTTCTTTTTTTAATTGAATCACAGTGAGACCCACAGTTACAAAGCTGTTCGTGAATGGCAGTCATACAATGTTCCCAAACCCATCCCTCCACCTGTGCACATTTCCCACCAGCAATGTCCCCAGGCACTTTCTTTCTTTCTCTTTCTTTCTCTCCTTTTGGGCATTATGGTTTGCAATACAGATACTGTGAAGTTATCATGCTTGTTCCTCTACCTACTTTCAGCGCACAGTTTTCACCCAGAGCCATCATTTCCAACTATCTTTGTCATAGTGGTCCTTTTCCCCCAAAAAACTTGAAGCAGGCTTCCAACCGTGACCAATCCTCCTGTCCTTAGGTATTAGTTTTGTATTATGTTTTTTCACATCCCACAAATGAGTGCAATCTTTCTATATCTGTCCTTCTCCTTCTGAATCTTTTCCCTCAGCATGATGCTCCCCAAGTCTATCCATGTATAAGCAAGTTTCATTACTTCATTTTTCCTAACAGTTGTGTCATATTGCATTGTGTAGATGGACCATAGTTTCCTTTAACCAGTCGTCTGTTCTCAGGTACTCAGGTTGTTTTCAGATTCTGGCTGTTGTGAATGAATAGTGCTGCAATAAACATAGAAGTGCAGATGGCATTTCTGCTGTGTGTTTTTGGACCTCCGGGATATATTCCCAGAAGTGGTATTCCTGGGTCATATGGAAGCTCAATTTTTAGCTTTCCGAGAAATGTCCATATTATTGTCCAAAACGTCTGTACCAGTCAGCATTCCCACCACCACTAAAGAAGTGTCCCTTTCACCCCACATCCATGCCAGCACTAGTTGTTCTTGTTCTTTCTGATGTGTGCTAGTTTCTGTGGTGTGAGATTTTAATTCACAAACTAAGTTAATAAGGGCCTTCAGGTTAAAAATGATTTCCAGGGAAGGAATGATAGTATGGTGGGGAGAGTGTTTGCCTTGCACAAGGCTGACCCAAATTTGATCTCAGCATCCCATATCATTCCCCATGCACTGCCAGCAGTAATTCCTGAGGGTATAGCAGGGAGTAATCCCTCATCATTGCCATGTGTGGCTCAAACAAAAAACAAACAAACAAAAGAAGGGTTTCCACACACACTGAAGCCTTGTCCTCTAATTATGAGTCCCTTCCCTCACCCTCTCAGTGCCTGCCTAATTCAGTCCACACAGCCAGCAAGCTGCAAAGATGGGACAAAACCCAAGCTTTCTCCCCACTCAACTGTCTGAGTTCATTGTTTATGGCACTTCTCACTTTATTCTCTAGCCCCTCACCCACATTTCTCACTGATAAAATCCTCCTCCCCAACGCAGCCCCTGGCAGGATCTGTGAGCTTGGCCACTCCAGGTACCCAGTACAGTCCTATTGTGCCTTGTTGCCTCTGCATCTTCCTCTTCCCCTCAGTACGGAGTACCAGAAGGAACCTGTGCCCAACTGTCTTCATTTTCAAGGCTAAATAATCCTCCACACTCATTCACTGATGGTTCTGTCCACCTTTTGGATACCCTGGATAACACTGTGATGAGCATGAACAACCGTGACCTTGCTTTAATTCCTTTGAGTAATTCTTTTCATCAAAAAGATTGATAACAGGGGTCAGGATGATAGTTCAGGGAGTAGAGGTACAGCCTTTATCTGGAGTGACCCTAGTATAAATCCCAATATGGTTCTCCAACCCCTCCAGAGTGGCCGTGGTGAACCTCAATCCCCAAGGGGAACCCCAATCTTTGGGGGTGAACTCCAGCCCTCAACTCCAATCCTCAAGCCTCATCACTGAGCCACTCAGCCAGATTAGCTGAGTCTCACCATGACAGGACCCCAGCACCGCCTGGGAACCCCTCCCCTCCAAAAAAATTGCAAAACACAGATGTTGGTGAGGATGTGAAGGAAAAAGGAACCCCAGTACCTTTCAGTGGTAGTATAAGTTGTTATAGACTCTGTAGAAAATAGCCTGGATAGTCCTTTTGAAAAATGGAAATACGAAATGATTCCATAAACCTCTCCTTGGCGTTTATCTGAAGGACATAAAAGCACTAATTCCAAATGGCATAAGTGTTCACTATGCTCACTGCAGCATAATTCACAATACCCAAAACATGAAATCAATCTGAATGCCCACCAGCAAAGGATGTGGAAAGGAAATCATGGTGTATATGTTCAATACTGCTCTTAAAAAGGTAAAACTGAGGCCAGAGAGATAGTACAATGGGAAGGGCATTTCCCTCACATGCTCACATGTTCAATCCCCAACATGCCATAAGGTCTTCTGTCACCACCAGGAGTGATCCCTGAGCACAGAGCCAGGAATAACCCTGAGCACTGCTGAGTGTGGTCTAAATCCCGACAAGATAAGTAACTTATTAATTTAAAAGATAAAGCTGTGGCATTGGGATAAAGATGGACAGGATCTGATGCACTAGGAAACGAACTGGCAAACCCTACATAAACAAGTTTTCTGGCCTAGGTGAAAATGATGGTGGTTAACTGAAGAGAGGAATAATTAAAAAGTTCCTTTAGGTGGTGAGGAGCTCTTGAAATATGGTGGTGGCTGTGGTGGTATGCTACACACATACAAAGGTGTCAAGTTACACCCTGAAATCCTTTAAAATGGTAAACTAATGATCAATCCAAAAAGGGGGGGAAATTAAAACTAAAAAAGAAATAATTTCCTTCCACTTTACTTGAAACCTTGCTTTCAATCTACCCAGGAGTGGAATTGTGAGATAACATAAAAACCCTATTTGAATTATTTAAGGGTCCACCATATTGTTTTCACAATGGCAGCACCACTAGCATTACTTTAGAAATGTAGCAAATACCCAAATTAGTTATTGGATTTAGAAGTCTACCTCCCTGTCATCCACACACACGAATTCCAGCTTATCTATATCCTGTGAACTCTTGTTTATTTTCTACCATTTTAACAGTATCCCGCCTAACAGGGGCAAGAAGGACTATGCATGGTGGTTTTGATTTTTATCTCCATAGTGTGATGCAGCCCATTCGGTTCACCCCCTGAGCCAAACACAATTGCATCTCAAGAGATCACAGGCACAGCAGAGGAACTGATTCATCTGAGCAGGGGAATGGAGGCGGAGGTAGAAGTCAGGTCTTACTGCTCACACACCAAATTGAACATTGGCTCAACTTGCACTTCGCAAGCTCGGGCTCTCAGTTATGTTGCTCAGGATCCGTATGTTTGTGTCATATGTCTTTTCATTTCTTTCTGAAACAAGTGACCATCAGCTTATTGGGATCCTTAGAGTCCTTGGTTCTCCAAACGTGCCCACCAGTTGCACTGGCATCATTTGAGAATGGTGTAGAAACGCACTTTGTTTGACCCTAGATCTTCTGAATTAGAAGGAAAGGCCCAGCCAGTGTCATTTCTCCCTGTTCTGTTCTGGATTAGAGCCAAGTTCTCCCCAGGGTTCCAATGTGTACTCAAGTTTAAGAGGCCTGATTTTGATAGTGGATCTCAACTTGGCCACTTCTTGGAATTATCTGGGGAGCATTTAAGATTTGGACTTAGCTGGTCTGTGATAGGTCTGTGCATTGGGCCTTCACATGAGGACTTCTGAACTTTCCGAGTAATTCCAATGTGTCACTAAGGCTGAGAACCACTGATCTAGTTCCCAGCATCAGCCAAATTGTGTCCTTGTCTGTCCTGACTGTACCATAATCTTCATGACATCAGACAATGCAGGAGACTCAAAGGCAGGCCCTGGGATGCCGACTTCAAACAAGGCCCACGGGGCACAAGGCTGGGCTGTGCAAAGGGGCCCTTTGAGAGGTCCAGTAGAGAGGGAGTTCTTGGCACACATTGAAATCCTAACCCACCCGGCTGTGCTGTGTGGCCATGATCTCACTTGTAGGTCAAGGTGAACATTCAAGAACAGCTGTGGCTGGAGCATCCCAGCAGCAGGAAGAAGAGGAGGTCAGAAAGTCACAGCATTTCCAAAAGGTCCCCTTGGTTGGGACAGTCATGAAACAGGGCATCAATCACACCCTCAGGTTGGCAAGCTTATGACTTCATCTATGATAACGCTCTTTATTTCAGATTCTACAGAAACTAACAGAGGAATGTTGCTTCTAGCTTGGATCTGTCTGGATTTAAAAAGCATTAAAATACAATCATTTCAATCAACATGGGGGGTGGGGACATGGAAATCTTTCCTTTAGGGGTCCTGGGAAATGAGAACATTCTCTTTTCTTTAGAAGCTGGTTTTATATATCTAGACTGGTCCACTGACCCCCTCTTGATACATTAGGGTTCGAGGGTCCCTCTACTGGAAAGCTCAGGGTCTCTTTGGCAGAACCAAGACTGGGAAAGAACTCCTGGGGGGGGGCCGCACCAGCCCCTGGCCTGCCAGGGTGCTGAGAGGGAAGAGTGATTCTCCCTGAAGCATCCTAGGCAATGATTGGCTGTGATTCAGGGGCAGAAAATGTGGTTGGTCCCTGCGCCATGCCATTGGCCTCCCAATTTGTCTTGGAGGGAGTTTGGTGCTCTGCTGCCAGCAGGTTCCTTCCCGGAGCCATTGTTTCCCATTTCAATATAATCGCTTCAAAATAATGTGAAGAGATCAATTGCCACTTGTCAGCTGTAATTTTCTGCCACAGGAAAGAACAACAGTAACATAGGAGGAGAGAGAAGTACGGATGGCGTGTCAGCCACGAGGGAGGGGGGCTGAGCTGCGCCCTGGGTGCCCTGCTCCCACCCCTGTGCTGTCCTCTGCTTCTCCTGCCCCTCCCCCGCCCAGTGTAAGCAGAGACCTTCTGCCCACTCAGATCACTGGGTGATCCGAATCTCATTGCTGATTCTCAACAAGCATTGACTAGTGTCCAAGAGCCTGTAGGGAAATTTGGAGATGGGCAACCCCTCTCCCAGAGGGTAAAACAAGTAGGTGTTAATTTTTTTTCTCACAATACAAGAAGGTGCCTCTGGACAGACTTATGGCCAATGTCACAGGAATTCTCTGGGCCTCTGGGCAGTCGTGTCTCTCTCTTAGTACACAGTGGCCGACTCACAGCTGCCTACAGAATTCAACCATTACGAAGAGAGACAAGGAGAGGCATTGGCAGGATTAGGACAACCAAGCTTTCCTGAGACCCTGGCAGGGTGAGCTTTCATTTTATATTTTAATCTTTTTAATTTTTTATAGTGATTTACAAAGTTATTCATAGTTGAGTTTCAGGCATACAATGATCCAGCACTGGTCTACCACCTGGGTCATTCTCTCACCACCCATGTCTCCAGATACCAACCACCCCCCAAAAATACCCCAGCCGGCCTCTCTGAAAAACACATTTTTAAGTTTGGTTGTTGTGGTACAGATCTCCTGATTTCAGTGTTACTGACTCAGTAGCTTAGATATTTGGCTCTACCACAACTCTCCACCACCCATGAACCCCAAGTCTTGAGCCCTGTCATTCGTTATTTCCTGTATGTTTCTTCTTGCTACCTCACCCTCCCCAATTTCTTTCTCTTCTTTCTATCCTTCTCCTTCCTGTACTCAAGGGTCAACACAATTGTATTATTTGCCCTTTCATACCTTGCGTTCCCGCATTCAGTTCTTCTCTATGCTGCAGGTACATGAGATTATCCTGTATTTGTCCTTCTCCTGACTTGCTGCACCTAATATGATAGGAAGTGGGCGTTTTTCTTTTGGGGGGGAGTGAGCACTTGAGGGCTACTACTAGCTTTGTGTTTGGGGTTGCTCCCGGGGCACTTGGGGGCCACGTGGTGCCAAGGATGGAACTTGGGGCTTCACATAAAACTCCGGTGCCTCAGCTGCCTCTCTGCTCTGCAGATCAGGCCACACTTCCCAGCGCTGCTCACACCATCTTTGTTTACTTAGTTCACTGTGGTGTTTGCTAGAGGGGGTAATGTCCTCTGTGAAGGGCAAGTGGCACCTGCAGGCAAAGCAGCAGGAAGTCTGAGCTGCTGGCATCGTGCTCGGAGCATCCCCAGTGGGACACTGGGGATTTGAAGTCATGACCACTTCGGTCCTGGTGTATCATTGACCAGAATATGTTCCCGTGTTCTCTCCCAACTCAATGGGTGAGTCGGGCCTTTGACTTCCAACAGACAAGGAGAAGAGGGCTTGAGAGTGAATGCAGAATTTGCTTGTGGCTCCTACTGGCCCAACCCACTGCCCCTGAGGTGGGAGGGAGGAGCAGGCTGGCCTTGCAGCTGGTGGTCAGTGCTTCTGACCACTGAGTTGGCATGCTGTGGCCACGCCAGTGCTGTGATGTTCTCAGAATATGGGAAGGAGTGGTTCTCCACTCGCTTCCTGAACTTGAACTTCAAAGAATTAACTCCCTCCCCTGTTCCAGCTGCCTAGCAGCTCAGAGAAAGGAAGAGAACCAGATCTGCACTTATTAGGCACCTGCTGGGTACGAGTTCCTGGGGCTGTCCCTCCTGTGGCCGGGCAGGGTCTGTGAAGTATGCATTCTTTCATCTTTTTCCAAAAGTACAAACCACATGCCTGAAATGCTCTGAGTCAGCCAGCCAGGATCAAGACTTCACTGAGCAGGCCCCCTGCAAACTGCCTTTCTGAAGGACCCCCGCACCAGCTGGAGGCCGGAGCAAGGCAGAGAGCCTGAAGGCTGAATGATGGACTCAGGACACAGGGGAGCAGCTAAGCCTTCACTGGAAGTCCCTGTCCAGTGCTCTCCGATCACCTGGTGCCCACAATGCACCATCCCAATCCCCGTGTGTGGTACAGTGGAAAGGAGGGTGGCAGGAAGTAGAACATTCTGGAGAAGGAGCATTTGGAGTTGTGAGCAAGTGGGAACCTCGGACCCCACAGCATCCCCACCCCTAGAGCCTTCTCTCACATAGGGGACTTGGGGCACTTTCAAGAAGCCATGAGCCAGGACGGGACTGTTAAGGTGGCCAAAAGTGGGTGCAGGTCCACCCCATGGGAATCCTTTCCAGCTGGTGCCCTCAGACAAAGTCTAGGTCCATTGGGGTAATCGTCCTGTGGGCGTGCAGGCCTGCTCTCTCCATGGAGGTGCCCTTACCGTCATCGTCACCTTGTGGTGAACATGGTGGGAGAGAGAGGAGTCCCATAGGCGCACAGGCCTTTCAGCACCCCCTCCTGACCCTCCCCCATCTGTGTGGGTCAGAGCGCACACAGGCCCTCGTGCCATGCTCATGTGGCCATTCTTCATTCTGAGTCATCAGCACCCTTGCCAGCTCCCCGATCTCCCCACCAGCCAGCACCCTGATGTCCACTTGGTTAGGCTGAGCCCCCATGGACTCTGGTTACTAGAACCAGCGGGCCGGCAGCAGCCTGAGGCTCCTGGACAGACACTGGTGGTCAGTGAGGGCGCGATCTTGCTCCGGTCCGTTCAAACACCAGGAGACCGTGTGGGGCTTTCACTTGATGTTTTCCAGTTTGGGGTTTGGAGGCCACACCCAGCTGTGCTCAGGTCTCACGCGTAGCTCTGCACCTAGGGGTCCTTCCTGGCAGGCTCAGGGAAGTGTCCACTGAGCCAGGCATGACACTGGCAAGGCAGTGCCACGTCCCTGCTCGACCGCTCCAGCCCCCACTGGACGTGAGGAAGCCTCCCCCGCTCAGGCCTGTGCACCTGCAGACACAGAATGCTACTTCACTGGCACAAGGCCGGGAGTCAGGAAGAGGAGAGAAAAGACTCTGAGTCAACTCATTTGAGCGGCGTGTGATCCCTGGGCACCTTAGCTGTGCCAGCTCACCTCCTTCTCTTTCCTAATGCAAGTTGGGTGCCTGAGACACAGTGGCACCGGCAAGAGACCATCTTTCTGGATTCGACTTTAGACTGAACTCACCAGCCTCGAGTATCAGCAGTCCAGGGGCCGGGTAAACTAATCCAGGCGTGCGGCTTCTCTGCCTTCGTTGCCCCTCTGGATCAACGGAGGGGAGTGTCTTCACGGTGGCCAAATTGTGCCCCGAAGCCTACGGGCAGAGCCCGTAATGAGGGCTGCCAGCCGTGAACGGCCCCAGCGGGCTGACGCCACCATTATTGCATTAGGGCAGAAGTGTGGCCGCCTCCGAGATGCGCACGGATACATTTGAATAGCAAGACACAAATGCGGCCCTTAACTCCAGAGTGTAATAAAGAGGGAAACTGAGACCGCTTTTATTTATTGCTGTGTAAATGTATTTAAGAAGGTATTGGCTTTCCGCAGCTGCAGCGCCCAGCTCCTCCGCGGCCGGTGCTTCAGTGCCGGGCTCTGTTATTAGAGCTGTAATGAATGAGCTGCTGTGAGTGCGCTCTTCAGAAGAACTGCAGAGGTTCAAGATTAATGAGACGAGAGCACTGAAAGGTACAGACGGCCGCTGCTTCTCAGCTGCACGCCTGTCTGCACAGCACCTTTGGCTTTGTTTGTCCCCCGCGGCAGAGAGGCTGTGGCTGGCAAGTGTCCTGGGACCTGTGTGGACAAGGTCTGTGCCCCCAGCTGCTGGGAATCTCACCCTGGCAAGCCTCCTCCTGGTACTGCTTCCTGCCCCCTCCAGGACGGGGGTCCTGCCACTGCCTCTTTGTCCTTTCTCACCCTGGCAGAACTCAACCCTCCAGACTCCTCTTTGGTGGGGGGTAATCGTCACTGCACCTGTCCTACACACATTGGAGATGCTGGTGGGATTTTTTCCTTGGCATCTTAAAGCCTGCGAACACACAGGAAGTGGGCACTTGTGCTACCAGGCAACTTCTAAGTGAAGGCACAGACACCCACCATACCATGGGCAAGCGCCTGGCAAAATCATACGACACCTGTCCACATACTCATCCACACACCTGATTCACACATCTGCCCACACACGTGTCCACATGCCTGTCCACATACCTGTCCACATGCTAATCCACACGCCTGTCCACATGCCCGTCCATGTGCCTGTCCATACATCTGCACGCATACCTGTCCCCACAGCTGTCCACATGCCCGGGTCAGCCCTAGCCTGGCCTGCTCTGGGGTGAAGACAAAAAAACTTCACTGTGAGGGCCTTCTTGGAGCTGACTTATGCCACTATTAGGTGGAGGCTACAAGCTTAACCTTACCAGGGTCCTTCTATAGACACCACACTAGTTCATGACTGACTTACCCTGAGGTGGCTATTGCACCCATTTTATTGGTAGGGACACAAAGGCTCAGAGGCTGCAGAAATGCAGAAGTGTTACCAAACATCACATAGCTGGGAAGTACCTGAAGGTCACTTCTCTGTGGATCTTGGGTAGGACCGTGCTCTCCCTCCCTGCTTGTCACTCTGACTTCCAACACTAGGCACTTGGTGGAAGCTGGGTACCAGCTAAGGAGGAGCAATCACTGGGCGGGAGGGTATAATACGGCTGGAGCACAGGTGGAAGCTTTACCCTTCTGAGCCTCAGTTTGCTCTCCTTTCAGATGGGTATAATAGAAGCGTCGACCTATGTGATTTTTTGAGAAGGTGCTTGTATTTTGAGCACATGATCATTTCTTGTTCCATCCCTGGCACCACATTGCTAAGTGCAACTGAGCTGTCCCAGGTCACCTCAGGCATTACAGGACCGAGCAGCACCTCATCCCCTGGCCCTTGTATCGAACCTCCAGCTCCATTGACCAATAGTCCCTGGCACCATCTGGGAAGTCTACCATCCCCCCACCACATAAAACACAGTGAGTCATCAATACGGTCAATACTTGTAAATCCTGGGTCTGTCACCTGGGCCTATAACCTGATATGTAACCCAAGTGTATTACCTGGGTCTGGTGACCTGGGCCTGTAACACTGGTCTGTGAGCTGGGTCCGTGACCTGAGTATGTAATCTGGTTTGTGACTTGGGTCCATGACCTGAGTATGTAATCTGGTTTGTGACCTGGGTCTGTGACCTGAGTATGTAATCTGATCAGTGACCGGGGTCCATGACCTGGGTCCGTGACCTGGGTCTGTGACCTGGGTCTATAACCTGGGTCCATGACCTGAGTTTGGGAGATGGACCCTGTAGCCTGAAGCCTATAACTTGTACCTGTAACCTGGGTCTACATGCAGGCGCCCTGGTCTAGCCCCTGGCCTGTAGGTGTGTGATCTGGATGTGTTTCCTGGGTCAATATGCAGCGCGACCCTGGAACAGTGAAAGTGCAGCTCCTGTTAACAGCCCACGATGGCCAGAGCAGGCCATGCTAAGACAGGCTGGGCTGACACGGGCAGGTGAACAGCTGTGGGGACAGGTACATGTGCACATGTGTGGACAGGCACACGGACGGGCATGTGGACAGGCATGTGGACATGTGTGTGGGTAGGCATATGGACAGGCATGTTAACAGGTACATGGACAGGTATGTGGACAGGTATGTGGACAGGCATGTGGACACGTGTGTGGGCAGGTGTGTGAATGAGGTGTGTGGATGAGTATGTGGACAGGTGTTGTGGATAGGCACACGGACAAGTGCACACGAACGGGCGAGTGGACAGGCATGTGGACAGGAGAGTGGACAGGCACATGGATGGATGACTGGACAGGTACATGGGTAGTCAAGTGGATAGGCACGTGGGTGGACGAGTGCACAGGCATGTGGATAGGCATGTGGACAGACATGGACAGGTGTTTGGACAGGCACATGGATAGAGGAGTGGAACAGACATGTGGGTGGACGAGTGGACAGGCATGGAGGGGGGCATGTGTGCTGGGCGGGTGCATGGACAAGCCTTCCTCCTTGCCCTTTTCAGTGGACACAATGCACCAGCCACCTCTCTGCTGCTGCACTGAGGGAGAAGACACAGCCGTGCTGGACAGAGGCCAGCAGCTGCACCTCAGGGAACTCCTGCTCTCTCCTAGAGGACAGAGGCCCAGGCAGTGGCAGTTCCAGGGAACAGCAGGGGGTGGGAGAGGGGCCTAGGGGGCCAGGGGGTCACGAAACAGGTCGGGGAGAGCCAAGTGCCTGCAGGGTGGACAAACTCCCAAGCCCTGAGCTTTTGCAGGCGGCCAGTGTGAAGGGGAGAGGGGCAAGGGAGCGTGGTGCAGTGCTCAGTCCTCGTGCTTGGGCCCGTGGCAGGCTGCCCCAGAGATGGAGCCTGGGGCTTGTGGTAGGAACTGATGAGGAAGGAGAACGGGAGGGCACCAGAGGGGTCGGGTGCTGGCCTGAGTACAGGATCAAGGACAGTCTCAGAAAGGGCTGAGCACAGTCTGGGCAGGAGCACAGACGCGGCCATCAGAGATGAGCACTTTCCCAAGGGCCAGGCCGTCTGCAGCCGTCCTTTGACTGATGTGTGCAGAAAGGGTTGAACTCGCTGCTGCCCTGCCTTGGGGACTGGCCGTCGGTGGCCCTGGCTGCAGCAGGGGCTGGGTCACAGGGGTGAGCAGGGGGTGCAAAGACCACACGCAACTGTGCTCGGGACTTGCTCCTGGCACCGCCCGCAGGGAACACTCCTGGCAGGGTTCTGTCATGCAGGGCATAGAACACGGGTCCGCCTCAAATAAGGCAAGTGTCCTCTCCACTGTGCCCCGCTCCGGCCCTGGTCTAAGAAACTGCCCCGGCCAGGTTGGGATGTCTTGAGGCAGGAAGGGCTGGAAGAGTCCTCGACTTGCACATTCTCTCAGGAGCAAACAGTGGGTCTGGGTCTGGGGCAGTGCGTGGGAGAGCGTGCTGGTGGCCGTGGGCTGATTCGGGTCCTGGGAGCCAGAGTCAGGCACAGGGCAAGGAGCTATCGGGATCCCACAGGCAGGGGTGGGCACTGCCCCAGCTGATGCCCAGGCTGTACCCCGTCCCCCAGTCCCGCTGCCCCATAAGCACTCATTTGCACATCCTCTAATGGGCCGAGAAATTCAATTTCCCACTAAGCTCACTGGGCCTCCTGGGAGCTGGAGGTCACATTCACCAGGCTGGGCTTCCGGGAACCACACTGCTGCCCACCTCACAGCTCTCTCCCGTGGCACGCTTAGCATCCTGGGAGGAGTGGCTAATTGGCACCTCAGTAAATTAGAGTATTCCCCCCACTGCATCTGCAGTTTTGCGTAAACAGGCATCAAATCAGCAGTTGGTATGAGCCAGAGGAAAGTTTGCAAACTTACCATGTGGCTTAAATTAAGTGAACAGCGCAGTCACTGAGGCATGTGGACGAGAGATAAACACGGAGAAGGTCAGGGCGTGGGCTTCCTCTGTGGCCTTGCAGGGAGTCAGACCACAGTCTTTCTCATCCCCACAGGGCCCTGTAGGGACCCAGGACTCTGCTCTTTGTGCCGAGGTCGGAGACGGTCAGTGTGTGCACGGGTGTGTGAATATAGACAGAAGCACGCATGGGGGCGCGTGAGGGAAGGGGAGGTGGGTTCTGGGTCTACACATGTCACTCTGTGAGCTGAGCATGTGTGTGACAGGGCACTGTGGACACTGGGTGGCTTAAGAGCGAGTGTGTGTATGTATGTGTGCATGTGTATGGGTGTGCATGCATGCCCACGTGTGTCTCTGAAATCATGACTGGAGGTGTACGTGCAAGTGTACATTTGCACATGTGTGTTTCTTCACTGAGCAGGAGTGTGTGCGTGTGCATAGGAGTGTGGGGGGGTGGAGGTGTGTGTGTGTATGTGTGTGTGCACGTGTGTCTCTGAAACCATGCCTGGAGGTATGCATGCAAGTGTACATTTGCACATGTGTGTGTTTCTGCACTGAGCAGGAGTGTGTGCGTTTGCATAGGAGTGTGGGGGGTGGAGGTGTGTGTGTGTATGTGTGTGTGTGCACGTGTGTCTCTGAAACCATGCCTGGAGGTATGCACGCAAGTGTGCATTTGCACATGTGTGTGTTTCTGCACTAGCAGGAGTGTGTGTGTTTACACAGGAGTGTGGGGAGGTGGAGGTGTGTGTGTGAGGGTGTGTGTGTGTGTGTACGCACACGCGTACGAATGCACACACAGAGCCAGAGGCTTCGCAGCCGCCTGTCAGCTCCCTCCTGCTTTCTTCAGCGCCGGCCCCAAGGCTGCGCCAGGAAAGCAATCAGGCCCCGCATTTGTATCCTGTCTGTCATCCAGGGCCGGGAGGGCGGGTGCGGGAGGCTGGCCCTGATCCTCGGCGCAGGGGTCTCCCCTCACACACGGGAGGGTCTGGCCGTCTCCGGTGGGGAGGGAGGCCCCTCTGCTCTCACCGCGCTCCCAATTACGGGCCCTCTGAGCAGCTGATGGAAAAGGCACTGGTGGCCGTGAGGAAGAGATTCCGCCAGAGCGTTCGTTCCCCTTCCCCACAAAAAGAACCTTCCGCATATTATACACATTTTTCAATGTAATTATCCCCAGCCCACACACACAGCTTGGAGGATTAAAACATAAAATACAGACTGCGCCCCACACATGAGATCCGCACGACAACTGGCATCATAATAAATAAATGAAGCAGCCGCTCCCCTCTCCTCCCCCCTCCCCTCTGCCTGTACCCTGACTGATTCTTGCGTCTCTTCCCCTCCTTCCTCCCTCTCCCTCGCCACCTCTGCCTGGTGCTGGGCTTGTTTTGCTCCTGTCCCTGGACCCTAATCATTCCCACCGCCCCCCACACCCCCACACAGCACAGCTCAAGGCCCAAGGACACACAGCAGCACCTCAGAATGGGATTCCCCCCCCCACACACACACACACAGTTGTCACTGTGGAGGAAGAGCTTTGTTCCACCAGCCACCGGGCTCTGTTCGCAGCCTCTGCCGGGAGGGTTCAGGGCAGAGGGGAGGAGATTTTCTAAGCCAACGGATATTTGTGGGTGACTGAAGAGACATGAAGAAGCATCGTGAAGCACTGACAACAGACGCCGGGCACCAGTGGGAGGGAGGTCATGGGCCGTGAGCAGCTCTAGTTTCCAGGAAACACCCCAGAAGGCCTGAAGATCCTGAATGCACCTGGCAGTTCTGGGACTGGAGTCTTTGCAGTGGGAAGCAGGGAGGCCCCAGGCGGTACCTGGGCATGAGCTTGAGGCAGACCTGACTGGAGATTAAGTCAGGGTCATGGGTAGCAGGTGGGAGAATCAGATTGCACAATCTAGTGCACAAAAATGCAGTGTCCACCTTAACACAGGCCGGGCACCTGAGTTGCAGCATGATGCAGTGTGCAGTGCCCCTAGGGTGCACCTGTGGATGTGTTACTGGGTTCTAAGACTGTGCTGGGCGTAGCATCCCTCCCTGGCTTGCAGTCTTTAATCTGCACCTCCTACTCTTCCTGTGCATCCTTTGCAGACTGTACTCGGTGCTCTGGGGAGCAGGGGCTGTCCTTCCTCCCTGAGCCCAACACGGGCCAGAGAATAAGACTGGAGCTCTGGTGATGTCATCCCCAGAGCGCTGTGTGTACTCGCCTGTACAGAGCTGGTGGGCTGAGCCACAGAGGCTGGCTCTGTTCCCAGGAACATGAACTGCAGATGGATTGTTCTCGGCTTCAGCTCAGGGTCCAGTTTAATTTGGATGCTGATGAAACAGTTCCCCGGGCGGCCCAGGTTGGCCTTGAGAAGCAGGGATCGCTGACCCACTCACGTTCTCATTCTCTTCCCGCTTCTAAAGGTGATGCTGCGGCTGGTCCTCCATGCACTCTGCTGTGACGGGACTGATGGATCGAAAGCTCTGGGATCAAAGCACAAGACGCGCTGTCCACATTCCTGCTCACTCAAGCTTGGGCGTGAGCTGCTGAGAACCTCCAGGAGTTGGGTTCGCTGCTCTCTTCGCCCTTCTTACATGTTCACCTACACTTGTCTCCCCATGCCAGGCCCTTGAGCCCTGGACATTCCTTCTGAGCCTACCCAGGGTCAGGGGAAGCACTTTTAAGGAACTTGCAGTCATTGTTCTCCTGCTTTGGCGCTTACTGTGAGCTGGCCCATAGGTGAGCTCATTCAGAGACTCGGCTCTGTGAGTGGAAAGCAAGTACGGGTCAACCCAGGATACCCCCTTGACCTGAACTGGTCCAGTGGCCCCTAGAGACAAAAAGTTGATCATGCTTGCATGTTCTTAAAGCCATAGCACCACAGCTATACCAGATGTCATTCCCATGTCAGGGGGAGAATACAAAGTCATCTCAGTTCTTTCCTGGCCTGCTGTCACCGTCCTGATGGCAGGAACTGAGCAAGGAGGCTCCGAGCCTGGATCAGGGAGCTGTCCCCAGCTCTCTGCTCCATGAAGCAGCAGAGACCTCAAGACTGTGAACTCATGCAGAATGTCAACACAACGAAGGAGGTTGGCAGGCCCACATTTTCACAGAAAACTAATGTCCAGGGAAATGAAGGGTCAGTGCTGCAGTGATAACCTAGCCCTGAGGTTCCACCCACTCCCCAGGGTTCTTGTACCCCAGCAGCCAGTCACATGGGCACGAGCTAACATGAGATTTCAGAGGATGTGGTCAGGGGGTCTGAGTCCAGTGGCCCAATCTGCTCAGTGGTTAGAGCTTCTTCCAGCCTTGTCTAGTACAGTCAATAGGTCTGTAGCAGACCCATTGGAGGAATAGAATAGGGCATGGGGGAGACAGTGAGAAATGAGAGAAAGGGCAGCTGCTGGCCCAGTTCCGAGGCTTGGGTCAGTGTGGCTAGTTAAAGTCAGGATCCCCTTCAGTCGAGAAGCCAGTTTGTGAGGATCCCTAGAGCACCCCTGGAAGTGCACCAAGGGAGGACATTTAGCTAAGCAGACCTCACATGCCGACACCCAGAATTGAGACAGACATAGAACATGTGTGAACAGGGTGGGCAGGGGCCCAACAGGGGCCTGGTGCCACCTGGAGGCCTTGCCCCTTCCCAATGGCAAAACACGACCCAGGCTGTGAATCGAAAGGGCTGGGCGCCAGGGGCAGGTCTGAGCCAGAGCTAAACAGGGGAGATGAGGGAAGAGAAGCCAAGGCCGCCTTCTCCTTCCCTCTCTGCAACTTCCCACCACAGAGTCTCACCCCTCAGTTCCCTAGAAACCAACTTTGGCAGCATACTGGAGAGGAATCCCAGGCAGGCAGGGCCGCCAGGAGCTCCTTGGTTATCCTGAGCATTTGGTGGGTGCAGGAGTGGAGTCAACCACATTCCTAGGTGGGCCTGAGGTGGGAAGAACCCTCAAACCTGGGGCCTCCAGGTTGGAGCCAGAATTGGGACCTTCAGGAGTGTATCCTCCACAATCTCCTAGTCTAATTCTTAATGAGAATGATTATGGTTGGAAAAGTGATTCTGAATTCCCCCACTGGAAACTCCGATCTTCCTTGAAAACCACACTCATTGTGGTATCATGAAGAGGTCAAAGGCCAAGCCACAAGTGGTAGCTATTGACAACGAGAGTTTCTGACCAAAGGCCTCTGAATATATCAAGAAATTCTTGAATCCAGCAGAAGTAGCCCACTGGAGAATAGGCAAAGGACTCAAGCAAATGCCTCATCACAGCTCAAGTTAAATAGTCAACGAACATAAAGGGTTCAACTTCAAAAGTAATTGAAGAAATGCCCATTGTAGCTGCATCGAGATGCCATGACTGACCCTCTGCAGAGGCTGAAATCCAAACTGTTGACAAGAACAGGTGTTGGCAAGGATGTGGCCCACTGGACTCCCCCATATACTGTGAGGGAGCCCTACCCAAGGCATCAGCTCTCCCTGAGGGGTAACTGGAGTATAAGTGATCATGTAAACTCACCAGAGACCTGGGCATGTTCAAAAGAACTTATCCTATTGACAAAGAGGGGGGGCGGGGGGAAACACACCATTGACGCTGGCACACGTCACAAAGAGCAAAAACAACCAGTGCTGGCAGTGGTATGGGGAAGGGGAGCCTTCTCCAGTACTGTTGGGAATGTCAACTGGTTAAGCCACCTTGAAAAACAATATGGACACCTCAGAAAACTAGGAATTGAGCTCCCACATGACCCAGCAACTGCACTTCTTGACATCCTCCCCACAGGCTTAAAAACTCACTTCAGAAAAGACACTTGCACGCCTGTGTTCATTGCAGCACTATTCCCAGCAGCCAAGAGATGAAAACCACCCAAGTGTTCAAGAACAGTTGAGTGGATAAGGAAATTGGTACATAGACACAACAGAATACTCGGCAGCCTTAAGAGAAGATGGAATTCTGCAGTTTGCTACTCTGTGGGTAGGACTAGGGGAGTCCTGCTGAGTGAAGCCGGCCAGGAGGAGAGTGGCAGACACAGGGATCTCTCCCAGGCATGGACAAAGGGGCAGAGCAGGGGAACACAAAGACCCAGGCGACGTGGTTGAAGGAACTGAACTTGCCACCGTGGGGAGCCGGGGTGGTGGCGGGGCTGGGGCTGGGTTGGGCAGGGAGAGAAGCCACAGCTCTGGTGGAGGGGCAGTGTTGCACTGGATTACTGGACGTGTGAGACCTGTTGTGAACACTATTGCAAATCCTGGTCACCTACATAAAACTAAGATTTATGAAAAGGAGGGAACAGCAAATGGACAACAACAGGATAATGAAGATATATGTAAAATATATAGACAGTACCCAGTGCAATTTTGTACAACTATAGTGAAAAAAAACACCACCCTATGCACAACAATAAGGATGAATCTCAGAATCATAAAAAAGAAACACAAGAGAGTGAGGCATTGTGTGTTCTCAGAGAGCATGAACACAGGCAGAAAGGAGCAAAGGAGAGGAAATAGGCCCCCAGGCCAGGCCAGTCCTCATGGATGAGAGCCAGCAAGTGACCACCACAGACACGGAGATCTCACTCGTCATTTCAGGGAATTTCTGCTTTCTGAACCATTTGAATTCAAGACCTCTTGAACTTTTGCCCCTAAGTGTGTGTGTGTGTGTGTGTGTGTGTGTGTGTGTGTGTGTGTGTGTGTTTGGATATGCCTGGCTGCGCTTACTCCTAGCTCTGCACTAGGGATCACTCTTGGTGGGGCACAAAGGATCATATCAGGTGCTGGGAATCAAACCTACGTCAGCCTCCAAACGTCCGATTGGCTGTGCTGTCACCCAGGCCCCACCTGAATTTGTAAGAAAGACTGAAGGTGGACATGAGGAAAGTGTAGCAAAAATGGAATTGTATTTCTAAACTATGGTAAAGGTAAAGGTAAAGGCCCTCCCGTTGATCATCGATTTGCTCGAGCGGGCCCAGTAACATCTCCATTGG
>JAOXYA010322136.1:0-18620 GCA_028565675.1 Sorex palustris | reverse complement strand
TCACAGTGATTCAATTAAAAAAAAAGTAATGTGGAGTTCATGCCCAATTCAATCAGCTTAATCAATGGCTGAATAAACAGCAGTGCTCCTACATTTAAGAAAAAGAAAAGAAAATAGGGTGCTGGGGGGAGTCTAAATACGTATAAAGCCCATTACATGTGTGACAATATAAAATCATGAGCTGCATCCCATGAAGCAGGTGTCATTATCGGTGGTGACGGCAGTGACATGTATGTGGCTCTCAAATGTCTCAGATATTGGTACCTGGGCCTCTGAAATGCTGGAGCCAACCTGACCTTAAGAAAAATAACCATGGGGGACTGAGCCCTAAGACAGCAGGGAGGGCACTTGTCTTGCACGTGGCTGAACTGGATTCAATCCCTGCTGCCATATACGGCCCCCTGGGTCCACCAGGAATAATTCCTGAGCAGAGAACCAGGAAGAATCCCAGAGCACTGCCAAACCAAAGAGAAAAACACCTAAGAGCAACCAGTGACAGACACACCGAGATACTCCACACTAAAATGCAGATAGAGCAACTCCTCCAGAGGTGTTCTCTGCTGGAAACAGATGCGTGCCTTTCCAAGCTGCAAGTCCTTGACCAGAGCACTTGGAAATGAAGCCTGGTTGTGCTTGTGCAACAAGCTTGCTTGTGTCCATGGCATGTTTATGTGCAGGCACACATACATGCACAGGAACACACGTGCACATATATGCATGGGGAGGCCTGAGCCCCAGGACTTCGGTCTTTCTCTCTCTTTCGTCCCTTCTCGTCAACGGGTCTTGTCAGAGCACCTCGAGTGACTCAGTTTTTACTTCGACCTTGGTGTTCTTACTCTGCCATCTTGGCTGCAAGCTGCTCATCTTCCCAGGACTTCACTCCAGATGAAGGAAGCCCATCTTTATCGGGGTCTAGACAGGCCCATCAGCTCCCCAGTCCACCATCTGCACACACTGGTCCACACTACAGCCTAGCCCACTCTCTGCACCCTCATGGCTGCATATTCCCCCCCCCCCCCCAGGACCAGAGAGACTCCAGCTGCCAGCTTGGTTCCTGATCTTGTTTTCCTACTGGGTCAGGCTCCCCACACAGCAGGCTCTGCTGGGCTCAGGGGGCCTGCTGGAAACGGTCCTCTTTTGGGGGAGACCCACTCTCTACCCGTGTTCTCCATCACACCCCAGGGAGGGCCCTCGGGCCCCTGACTGTGAGGCCTCCCTCCCTCAGGCTGAGCAGGAAGGAGCTCACTCAGTGACAGCGACATGCGGCTTTTACAAGGAGGAGGTTTAACAACACTATAAAACTCTGGCAGGCTCCTTAGAGTGGTATCGGAGACACAAATTAATTGCCAAGAAGTAAGATTTACAACCACACAGATCCGTGAGGGTTTATTCTGTCTTTACTCTCTTCAAGGGGCTGAGCCCCGAGACGAAATTTCTGCTCAGACAGGGCTGGGCAGTGTCTCAGGACCGGCAGCGAGAGGCAGATGGGCAGTGGGCAGAAGCTGGGGAGGGGGACACACACCTGCAGGCGGGGACAGGAGCATGCGTGGAAAGCAAATGCCTACAGAAGTAAGCCCGGCTACTCCAGAAGCCTGGTCCTAGGGTTCTAGGTAAACAGCGCATATTTACCTTATGTTTTATAGGATATCTAAAATGACCCATGAAACGTATCATGCATTATTGGAGCTAGTTATGCATATTTAAATGGTTATGTTAATATAATGTAATGTTCATGCAATCCACAAATTGGTTTCAACTGATGTTAAAAACAATTAAAATGTATAAAGCTGTTTGTAGCATTTATTTTACTATATCCAGAGGGAACTTTTTATTTGTGAATTGAATAAAACTGGATGATCCAATGGACTAAACGCTGCATTTAGAATTCCAGCCTCCTTGCTCTTGTCTATACACACTGAAGGGGAGGGGAGCATCTCCCATGTTCTGAAGAATGAACACCCCCGGCTCCCATGGGAGAAGCAGGAGGAGGGTCCCAATGTGGGTCCCCACTCCCCATCCAGGAAATTCTCTCTTCAAATCTGGGTTCTTTTTGGGATTTTCACCAGACCTTCATTTGAAGAAAAGGTTGTGCAGCTAAGAGGAGATTGCAGACCATCGAGTAAGTCTGAAAGGAAGATAAGGGTTTTAATAAAAGATGTGATGGGCTCCACTGATCGGGCATGTGGGAAAATCTCTGTGTAAGCAGAAACAAGAGGGTTCTCTCCCCGGAGGAGTTCAACAACTTTTCTAAAAGTTCAGTCTCAACTCTAAAATTACACTCTGCTTTGCCTAGGACTTAATGTTGCTAGGAATGTATCTTGAGGGCATAATTCAAAATACAGAATAAAACATTATTTAGAGACATGCTGTGCCATCGTTATCATAAGGAAAAGTGGGAACTGCCTCAGCACCTAACTACAGATAAATCATTCAATAAAGCTGGAGGTGGCTGCATCACGAGACCAGTCAATCCGCTTGCCGAGCACTCAGGAAAGAGGCTCAGTAGAGTTCTAGGTTATAGTGTCACGTGTGTAAAACTTGGGGCTCACGTCTGGCTACACAAGCTCATGTCAGCTTTCCTAAGTGCCTTTACAATAATGTCAAGTACACAGATCCCCAGCAAGGAAAGATTCACATTCACTCACGCACACATGTCTGCTCTTAAGCACAAACATTCATGCACATATGTCCACACACACGGACACACATAGACACCAGTGTGGGCTGCTCTCAGTGTGACCAGCTCCTAGTGAGCAGCAGAAACTCTTTTTTTTTTCTTTTTGGGTCACACCTGGTAATGCTCAGGGGTTACTCCTGGCTCTGCACTCAGGAATTACTCCTGGTGGTGCTTGGGGAACTATATGGGATGCCAGGGATCAAACCTGGGTCGGCCATGTGCAAAGCAAACACCCCACCTGCTGCACTATCGGTCCAGCCCCAGAAACTCTTGAGGTCACTGTGGACAAGCCCTTGGCTTCCCTGCGGCCACCATCCCACCTACCCCCAGGTGCCCAGTACACTCAGTCAGTGCAGCTGAGACAGCCAAGATTCTTGCATGCCCCAAGCGCTTTGCATTCAGCCGTGGATACTGACTGTGCCAGGAAGGCAGCTAGGAGTGTCTTCTCTAACGAACACCCCTGGGGGTCAGAGATGGAGCATTCTGTTAGTTAGGTTGTGATGGGGTGGAGGAGTGAGAGCTATCTTCTGCTTTGGGGTAGCGCCTTTAACTTCCTGAACTGCTTCCTGGGAGACAAGGGAGGGGCAATCACCCCTCTCCCCTTTGGACTCAGCTCTGTTACTGCAGGACCCCTGGGTCCGGTCCCCACCCACCGTTCCCGAATCCCTTCCTCTGGTCCCTGATGGTCAAGCTTGTCTGCCAGTCCAGCCCCAATGGCCCCTTGCGGGGAAGTAGCCCAGCTTCCTGCCCCACCTTGGCAAAGAGGCAGGGGTTTCATAAAGTCACAGCACAGATTCCTCCTGATGTGCGGCTGTACTTCCATCCTGGAGGGGACAGAGAGTTGCCTGCCTGTGACCCGCACCCCTCCCAGCCACCAGACTCTCCTCCCAGCGCTGCCCAAGGCTGGTGTTGGCCCCAGCTCCCCACAGCACCCACAGAGATGAGGTACGAGGTGACAGCCCGACTCCCCCACCCAAGACACAGACCTTCCACCAAGTTGCCCCTTGGTCCTCAGTGGCTTGGGGAACGGTCTTAAACCTCTTTCTATTTCTCTTCCCATCCACTGTCTGTCTAGAGAAATGCACAGATTTGGGGGTTCTGGAGCAACCCTGAGCTTACTTCTGGCTCTGAGCTTGGGGCTCACACCTGCTGGGGTGCAGGAGACCCTGTCAGTCTGTGCCAGGCATGCTCCTGCCCCATTGCACAAACCCCCAGCCCCGCTTTTAATAAACATCTTTTGAGCCCACTCAAACACGTGAGTCACAATCTCGGGAGCCTTCTTGGGGGCGATGCCTGGCCCAGCAGCAGACCCACAACCTGCTGTGGCCTCGTGGCCCTGACAGTTGGACCCCACCCACTGGAACACCTTGAGGCAGCATGGCCAGCTGTCCATCGGGTGTCTGTGCACACAACCAAACATTCCCTTCCTACCCTCAACGCTGTTTGCTGCCTGACCTCTTAGAGAGCCGCTATGGTGGAGAGAGAAGCAAACAGCCATTCCTAGATGTCAGCCAGGGCAGACATCTAGGAATCAGAAAACAAGGAAAGCGACTGAGGGCATCGTCTGTGCCAGTAAATTTTCAGCAAAGTGCGGGAGATGCCGACATCACGACTCCCGAGGCAACGGCAGTGCTGGTGCAGGAGGATGATGTGCAGAGCTGGGAATACATCTCGGGGATTCTAGCCTTAGGGGAAAATGCATTGGAAGGAACAAAAGCACCACTATATGTACAGCCACTAATTACAGCATTATGCGGGGAAGGAAACACTGCAAACACTCATTATGCCCAATTATGGAGACAGAGCACTATTAATTTGTATCCTATTGAGGGCATGAGACGGGCACGCTGTCCATGAACACTGAGGGTTTCTGGCAGAAGTCTGATCTCAGGAAGGAGTGGCCAGTGCCATGGACCCTCGGGCCTCCGTCTGTGGGATGGCCGGACTGTCTCTGCTTCTGCCTTCGGGGCCCTGGCCACTGGCACCACAGACACTGGTCCTGAGAGCTGAATCTCTCTTTCACTTCTGACCATCCTGGGATGCTTGAAGTTGTGCTGATTTAACCGGGCAGACTTGGCTTTGCAGGAACCTTGCCCCACCCTGCATGGTGCAGTGGTGGAGAAGCGCTTGTCAGGACAAAGTTCCCTGTTAAACTGTCCTGGCTCCGAGGCTAATGGGGAAGGCTTAGGCCCTGGGTGTGTGCTCAGCTCGGGTGCTCCAAGGCTGACCTGATCTGTCCCCAGAAGGGAGACTGTGTCCTACTCAGGAAGCCTCTGTCTGGGACTTACACGCGTGTCAAGATCTCCTTGAATGAGATCACATAATCAGACACTTCCAGAAGACGGACAGCATGGGACGGGGCAGGGTGGTGACCGAGGCTGACTGGTGCTATTTCTCTCCAAGGCTGGCATAGCATTGGGCACTGCACCTTACATGGGATCGTGCTTCACCCCCACTGCCAGGCACCAGCTGGCTTTGTGGAGAACTGGTTTCCTCCAATGGCCACCCTGTCCAGGCTCGGGATGCCGCCTCGGACATGGAGATCATTTAGGATCCATTTTACCATGCTACTTGGGTACAAACACAGCTGCGCTGTAAATATCAGGAATTTATAGGCTCCAATCAAAAGCATGATTCACCCCCGCCCGCCCTCCCTCTGCCTCTCTCCTCTTCATTACCAGCAGAACGTCTGCAATTAAACAACTCTGAGTGACATTTCCTATAATGCTGGCAGCGACATATTGTCACTCGCCGTCACATGATGGAAGACTTATCAATGAGGGGGATTTGCAGCTCTCCACGGCGCTGGAGGGGCTGGGGCCCACGATTCTCTGTGTCTCCTTCAAGACAAGGCTGCCTGACTTCACGGCGTCCTAGCTTGACTAACGGCCGTGCCTCCTCTCAGAGAAATGCCACCATCCCCGAATGGAGAAAATCAATCACTACTTAAAAACAAGCAAAGTAGCTTCCACATCCCATATCTCCAAGGCCCTCACAAGATGTGACAGTGTTTTGACACACGCAGGTGGATATTCATCTGCAGCGTGTCTGTCCCGGCAGACATACCTGAGGGTAGGGCTGGAAGCAGCAGTTGCCTTAGTCCGCAGGAATGAATGATGCCTTGGCACAGGCTCTTGCTTCAGTGGGGGTCCCAGCCAGCTACACTCAGGGCTGACTCCCATCTCTGTGCTCAGGGATCACTCCAGGTGGGGCTTGGGGGGGCAATATGGGGATCCACGGCTGGTGCATGAAAGACAAGGGCCGCCACCAATGTACTGTCTCTCTGTCCCATTATCTGTGATTCTTCCATATTTTCTAGGCCCTGCTCTGACACCACGCGACCAAACCTCTTCCCTCCCACTGCTCCATGGCTTCAGGTCTGCACAGGAGAGCAACTTTTGTGCTTACCAGCTCTGGCCCCTGCAGGCTTCACCCATAGCTGGAAGTTGGACACAAGCCCCATCTGTTTCTCTGAAGCTACTGCTGGTCTCTAGCCTGTAGGGAAGGAGTGTCCCTTTCTACCAAGGTCCAGTGTATGTTCCCCAAGTTCATCCTCCTACCCCTGCTTCTCCTGCCAGTTTTATTTTAAAACACTGTTTTAGTCTCTGCCTGCCCAGCATACATGTAAAGGTATCTGTATTTCCTCTTTAAAACACCCTAATGGTTGTACGGAGGGGAGAGGGTGTACAGGCTGCCAGAGCCTTCTACAGAATCGTTCCCCTCCAGGTCCTTCGGCAGTGTGCCCAAGACGGGAACAGCTCCAAAATGGTCATCAGGGCAGGTGTGGGGACCTCGCCTGAGGCCATGGGGACACTGGCCCCATGTCACCACTGGCCTGTGTGGTCTGCAGGTGAGACTCATTAGGGTCCTGGGTCAGTAGGTGTTGAAGGAGCTGCAATCTCCCAAGAGGCCAGGCTGGACTCTGTGTGCTGAGATGCTGCTCCAAGTATTGGGAGCTCGGCTGACCATTACAGAGAGGGGAACTGCTGCTATGGCCAATGACAGGTGAACAAGGACTGCAGGCCGATGGCCGCAGCTGGGCTGCATCCAACTCACAACTTTAGGAATCTGAGCATGGGACACAATGAGTCTGTACAAAGTGCTCCTCAATGAGAGAAAAGGTGGAAGGGAGAGCATGAAGTTGGCCACAGCTGGTACGGGGATGCAAGGAGGGGCTGGATTCCTCTGGCAGGAACCTAACGCGAACATGTCCAGAGCATCTACTAGATCCATCCAGGCCTGAGCTCATGTCCTCCATGCCTCTTGCTTCCTCCATGATGCTAGGATACAGGGAATAGGAAGACTGCTGGAATTCAGTCAGAAGACTTTTAGATTTAAGAGGGGAATGAGGATTGAGTGGCGTCTGCTTCCAGGGCGGGGACACGAGGAAAGGGCCCCTTCTCTGGGGGTTTCTGAGGCTTGGATATTGTTTTCTCGGGAAGGTAAATTTTCCCATCACAGACCGTCCCCTGCTGAGCAGTGGGGAACTGGGAGAGGCCCTGGCGCATTCTGCTTGTGAGGAGATCCTGTATGTGGATTGTACACCCCAAGGTCTCCACCCATGGGGACTCAAGGAACTTAGGATCTAGCCTGGTCCTTAGGGGATGACCTTTGTGGCTTATTGATAAGTCCAGGAAGCACAGCCACCTGGCAAAGGGGCCAAAAGCCTATGCCACAATCCTCCATGTTGACCCTTCCCTCCTGCACAAACTTGGAGCCTGGCTGTGAACTTCAGGGTCAGTAGGAGGGAGAACAGCCAGGGAAGGGCATTAGGAAGGGCTGGATCCAAGACTAGTACTCACAAGCAGAACCTAAGGCAAGGTGCCCTCAGGAGAAGCAATCGCCCTCATGTAAAAGAAATGAGTAGGAAAACAGCCCCTGCTCCAGGAGCTGTTCCGGTCCCGATGGCCTCCTCTCCTTCCCCATGACTCGGACTCTGCTCAGCGGAGGTACCCCTTGGTTCCCTATAAAGAGTCTCCTCATGATCCCAGTAGCCCTCCTTTAGGGTGCTGTAGTTTACAAAAGAGTTTTTGAGTGGCCATCGTGTTTGGTCTATAGTCTACTGGGATCATTGGTGGTGGAGAATGGGCACGGATGGAGGGATGGGTACTCGATCATTGTATAACTAAAACCCAAGCATGAAAGTTTGTAAGTCTACAACTGTACCTCATGGTGTTTCACTTAAAAAATTTAAAAAAAAAATAATGAAGAGCCTCCTCAGACTCAGAAAGTGCATTAAGCACCAGTCAGGTTCAGTGCTGCCATCTGCAGTTAGACGCCAAGTTCTGGAGCTGGAGCCAAAGGTCACTCACAGAGCCAGCAGAACTCGGGCAGGAAGTGGGGAGAAGCAATCCCCAGGTTCCTGGAAGGAGGGGCAACAACTTTGGGAAGCGGCAAATAGATTGACCTCATTGCTGTAACCCCCGGGGCCCAGATCACTGAAATCCACTTATGTCTCTCCTGGGCAGGTCACGGCTACACATTTATAAGAATTAGATCATTGATTTTTCTCTTGATAATCCAATTATCCAAATCTATGACAAACTGTTCTGCATTCTTCAAATTTCCTTCATAGAATAATTACATCTAATTGAATATCCTTTGAGATGTTACTAGTCCATTGAAAAAAGGAAAAGTTACACCTAATTTAATCAGCTGTCCTATAGAAGATATTATCAAGTAACAGCATCCTGATGTTGTTGGGGTTTTATAAACAGGGGGCAGATAGGATGGCAAAGCATGGAAAGCGGCTTCTGCTCTGACTGTAAAAGGTTGATGACGATGACAAGGAAGCCTCAGGGCTGACTCATGTACTGAGCAGATGCAGAGCGCTCCTGTGTCATCCGGGTGCAGAAAAGCAACCGCCCTGGTTTCTCTCTTAGAGTTTTGCATTTTCAAACATACAGAAGCTCTTTATTTGACACTCAGTATACTTCCTTACTCATAGTAACTTTGGAATAGGGAAAGACAGCTCTGCATTAACTGTGATGTAGAGAGAGAGAGAGTGATCAAGAGTACACAGTTTCTCAGGCTGCCTCCTGGGAAGTAAACCGACTCATTGAGAAAACGCTATTAAGACATGAAGCTAAAATACAAACTAGCCATAAAAGAAAGACTATAGACAGAAGGGCTTAGATTTTTTCCCCAAGCCATTTAAAGGGGGTGCAGAGGTATGGAGCACCTGGGATTCGGACCTCAGCTGGGACAAGGAGGCAAAGCTGGCACTTCCGAGGGACTATGCAGGTTAGGTGGACACTGAAGCATCGCAGGGTGAATTTGGGGTCAAACATCACAGTCCAGGGCATGCGGCCCAGGCAGACCTTTCTACCAAGACTGTGTGGGGCTGGGAGACCCCTTCTGTGCCTCGGTCCTCGAGTGACCATAGGTCCTTGCGGAAGGAGTCCAGGGCATAGTGTCAGCCATGAGAGGGAGGGGGATGGAGCCAGGGGGAAGGGAAGAGGAGGAGAGAATTGAAGGGGTGGGGATCCAGGCTCCAGGTGAGTTTGTCCACCTCTGCGCTGGATCTGGTGACAAGGACAGAGAAGAACCGTGGTGTGGGGTGGGCAGTGAAGGAGTGGACCCCAGGAGGCAGGGGCACAGTGATCCACAGTGAGCAGGCTGGCATGGCCCGACTCCAGCCTGTGTAAGTGCCCAGGAAGGTGCCTCAGGCCCTCTGGAAAGAGTGTGTCTGCCACAACTGAGCTGCACATTTTTATATCAATGGGTACCTGCATCAGATGTCATGTGAGCCAAAAAAAGGAACTGCTTTTGGAACGCAGGCCACATGAGCTGGTGCTTCGAGACTGAGGGTTTTTTTTATTTTTTATTTTATTTTTTTTTTGGAAGTGAAAACCCACGCTAATTCCTAACGGCATTGGATCAGTAGAATAACATGACAGGAGAGCTGAGAATCGGGAATCATAGTACTCCAGGACTCCAGATTCCCCCATAAGGACTGTCTGGGAGCATTGGCCACTGGCCACAGGGTCTCTGAGGCCTGGGAAGCAGGACTGAGGGGCAGCACTGAAGGTCCAGGGCTGCTCAGTGAGACACCCATGGGAGGGGCCATCCAGGTGCATAAGGATCTTTGCCCTCATCAGAGGAGTGACCACTGACACAGAGAGTGCGGTCCAGAGCTGAGAAGGCAGCCGGCGGCCCTGGGCAATGGGAAAGGCACTGGACTTCATGGCCCAGTAGGGGCTGCTGGCAGCACCTGGTTCTGCTCTTGGGGATGGACTCTGGGGACTTGATGGGAACAGGGCAGTGGTGGCTGTCCAGTAGGGCCTGGGGTCAAGTCAGTCCAGAGCCCCCAAGAGGCACGAGCACCAAGCTGACCCCAGGGAGGAACCTGGGAACAGGAGCCCGCCCCTCTGCAGGGGGAAGTGAAGACTGGGATAGTATGCTCCTCTGCAGGGGGGAGTGGAGATGGGGAATAGTGTGCACATCTGCAGGAGGGAGAAGGGATGGGAGGGGGGATAGTACATACCACTGCAGGGGGTGAGGGAGGATGGGATGGTATGTACTTCTGCAGGGGGGCATGGGGAGGGGGAATAGTATATACCTCTGCAGGGGCGAGTGGGGACGGGAGTAATACACACCTCTGCAGGAGCAAGTGGGGACAGGGGTTAGTACACACCTCTGCAGGGGCAAGTGGAAACAGGGGATAGTACTCACCTCTGCAGGGAGGAATGGGGATGGGAGGGGGATAGTCCACACCTCTGCAGGGGTGAGTGGGGGACGAAATAATACTCACCTCTGCAGAAGGGAGCGGGGAAGTCCCAGGATGCACCGTTGCCGGGGCTGATGATGCAGGTGAGAGTGGCGTGACCTTCCAGGATGTAGCCCGAGAGGCAGCTGTAGCGGACCTTGTCCCCGATGTTGAAGCGCGTGCCGTGGAGAACGCCTTTCAGGATCTCCCCGGGGTTCCCACACGTGTGGCTCGGTAACACTATTGCAAGAAGCCAAAAGAGAAGGCAGAGATGAAGGTTGCAGAAAGGTTTCCTGTACATCCCAAATCATGCAGTGTGGGACTCATCAAACGAGCACAGCTAGCCCAGATGTATTTTGATTGTGCTTAGAAATTAAACAGGAACCCAAACTTCAGACTTCCATAAGATTCCGTTTTATCCTAATAGAAGCTATTTCAAAGTAAGGATATCTGTTACTTGAGAGGTTCACGAAGCTTCCCTGCTCAGACCTGGGAATGACATGCAGATTATTTCCATAATGAAGAGACTTGTGCCCCCACAGAGCGAGCACCAGGTAATAAAAAATGATACAGATCTCTGAAAAGTGAGATCTGAAATTGCCATTTCGGTGGTAGGGGCGGTGCAGAACATTGTCTGCTTAAAGCATAAATATTAACACTCTTTCAAACCAGGGTGCCTCCGAGAAATAAATGCACAGTAAATGAGCCAGCCTGCAGGAAGGGTCCTCACTCCTCCCGGGAGGAGGTGGAAAGTTCCCTGTTCAGTCAGGTTTGCTGCTGCACGAGGGAATTAAAGGAATAGCTGAAGCCCTGTCACTGAGCTGTCAGCCTCAACACATCGCCGTTCTCCAGCTCCACCGAGGGACTGGGCATCGCCTGAGTCCCAGCTGGTCCTTGAGATCCCTGTGGCCCTGTAAACACCCACCATCAGCCTCTCAGCAAGCGCCTCCCTGTCCCTGTGTTTCTCTCCACAAACTCAACCCCCAGAGGCCTGACAAGAGATGCTGCCCTGGGCCCTAGAAGAGGGTTTGGAGCTAAACTGATGCACATTTACTTAGACGGATGAAGCCTGAGAGTATTGGCTATCATCTCCCCTTTTAAGACTTAAATTTAGCATTAAATTTGTAAATTAGAAGCTATTATGTAATATTCAAAAAAAATTAATGTAATATTTTCCAAATAAAGAGTATTTCTATGTGAACAGATTATTTTATGTCTGTATCCAAAGGTTTGTAAAGATAGATGTAGTTATGTAAATAATGAATGTGCATAAATTGTGTATATTATATGCACACGTGTGTGTACTTATCCATGTAACATACATGTACGAATATAGTGTTTCTTTGTAAAATAAGAAACAGCACTTTCAGAGAGATGGGTAATCTCAGTGATTTCCAAAAGCAAGCTTCTTAATTAGGGATGATTTGGATATCTATTCACCAAACTATGTAGAAACACGGCAGGGAATAGAACCACTAAGATGGTTGATATTACTCATTTCTAGAGTTTTATAAAAATTGCTGAGAGATCTTTGAAAACCCTATTTGAGGAATACCTTTCTCCTTTATAAATACATTATTTTCTTGTATTTAATTTGGCCTTCTTTAGTCCAAAGGCCATTGGCCTTCTCTCAGTAATGCTTATAAACCGTGGGGATGGCTCAGCTCCTAACACTGCCTCTAGAGGCGAAAGATTCCCCTGTCCCATCAGATGCAGGCGGGGCCTCTGGGAGGGTTGGGGTTCAGGTGAGCCCAGGGAGAACCAGGGTTATGGAACCTTGGTCTTTCCATAGGGTGGAGGATCCGGGCATCTGTCTTCCCAGTTTGAGGGGCCCATCCCCTTCTTGGGCCTTCCTACGGCCTTTGACTGCATCCTTCCGGGAGGTCTCCCCAAAGACGAGATCGGGGCTCATACCCCCAACACGGTAAGACCTGCAGGGAGAATCGTGCCTCCCGGCAGAGATAAACACTTCTGAGAACACCTCAGGCTGGACTCTGCCTGCTACTGAGTGGCGACACGCTGTGGTCAAACAGGCTCGAGCAGGAAGACAATCCCCAAAGTCACAGTCAGCTGCAGCAGGAGACAAGCGCAACTACCAGGACTACTGCAACCTTGCCAAGGTGCCTGAGCACCCCAGGGGCTTCCGGTGTGAGGCTAAAAACAGAGACAACCTCCCCCCCCACCCCCCACACACAGCCCAAGCCTGTGCTGGCCCACAGACATGCTAAGGGCCACAGGACACTGCAGAGGAGGGCAAAGGCCTGGGCCTGCACTCTAGCAAGACACTCTCTGCTCACTATCACCCAGTCCACACCTCCACTGCTTCCTGCTGAAGGGAGAGAGGCCTGCAGCCATGTCCACTCTACACCCTGTCCAACATGCCACATCCTGTCCATCCATGCCACACCCCTGTCCACTCCACACCCCTTCCACTCCACACCCCATCCACTCCACATCCCATCCACTCTACACCCCTATCCACTCCACACCCCGTCCACTCCATACCATGTCTGCTTTGCACCACCATCCACTTTACACGCCAAGCCATTCCATATCCACGTCCTCTCTACATGCATGTACACTTCATACCCCTTGTCCACCCCACACCTCTGCTCCCTGAACCCTCTGCACCCATCCACTCTGCAGCCCCATCCTCTCTGCCCCTCTGTCCAGCCTGCAGTGGGCTCCCTGTCCTGAGGCCCTGACACCAGCTCCGCCCATCTAGACTCACCTTCATAAAAGCTGCCCTCCCTGATCCCCAGAGTCCTTTCTGCCCAGCACGGCTCACTGCGCAATGCTGTGAGCTCTGTGACGGAAGGAAGGTGATAGATGCAGAGTCAAACTTTGGGAGGGAAGAACAATGGTTCCTGGAAAGGTTTTCCCAGGAGGCCTCTGATAGCCCCTCAGGGAGCTCTGAACCGTGCCAAAGGCCACACTTGGCCCTGCAGACCCAGACCCGAAAGAACAGGGTCAGATGGTCATCCTGTGGTGCTCCAGCAGGCCTGGAGAAAGTCATGGGCTGCCATCGGAAGGCAGCACTTGGAAGGGCCTCTGGGACCACAGCCAGTGTCGTGCTCAGCTGCAGAGCTGGAGTCTGGCACTGGCCATGCAGAGCCCTGAAGGAGGAGCAATATTGCTGGAGCACCTCAGCCAACCGCCCCCCCCACCCAGCAGCTCCCCAGCCTTTGGGGACAGAACCAAGCCCCCTGAGTCACTGACAGCCCCACAGCAAAGCAGGCCATGTGTGAGCACAAAAGCCGGGGGCAGCAGCAGGACCCTCGAATAGACCCTCCCCTCTGCCTCCTGGGCAGGTCACTTGCTGATGGCGAAGGCATGGGATCCACAGGTGACAAGCTGACCACTGCTGGCCATGAGATGCTGGCATGGCCTTGCTGTATCCCCGCCCAGAGCCCCTTTCCCATCTCTATCCACAGAGGCAAGAGCCACGTCCAACCCTGCAGCGAAACTGCATGTGCATATTTGCTTATTGAAGTGAGCTCATGAATAGTCACACAAATGCATCCCGCCTCATTCTAGATTGGTGACACATTCAGTAACTACAGTCCTCGGGGCTCCTGGTGGGGGGAGGATACGGGGTAAATTCTAAAAACCACTGGGGCAAAATGACACTTTGGAAAGATGGAATCAACGACAAATCAGGCTATTAAGTCACTTTCTCCCCACATTTGGATAAAGTTGTAAATATGTCTCAGAGGCTTAAAATGAATTTTAGACGCTTAAATGAAAAATGATAGAGTAAAAGAGGACAAGTGATTAAACTGCTATTTCAAAGTTCAAAGCTTTGGATATTACTGAAAAATGCTCATTTATGATATAGAAATAAGGGTCTTTGGCATAAATCAATTATATTTGAGAAAAATGGTAATTTGGGGTTGGTGGACACACACAGCAGTGCTCAGAGATCATTCCTGTTGGTCTCTTGGGCCCAGTGGAGCTGAGGACAGAACCTGGGTCACAGGCAAGAGTAGTAAAAACCTCTCCGCTGTCTACTTCACTGTCCTCAGAAAAATTGGGATTTTATTAATGTAAACAATACCATCAAGAAAATACAGTTGAGGATAAACTACTCCCAGTTGCCAATGAAAACAAGAAACCACATATAAAAACAACATCATTGTCAACTTAAAATATTAAAAGATCTTAAATTGTGAAAACTGTGTCAGTATCAGCAATGATTTCTAGCTCAGACATGTTGAACTTGCCAATGCTTAATCCAACAGCTGGATTCCAAACAATTCCAAACAGTTCACTCAGCCCAATGGCCGTTTCTTCACGTTTTATCCTAAGTCCATCTAGAGCAGTTTCCTGAAGAATGCGTGGACTTTTATGGGTAAGGATCAGTCCATATTCAGATTTAGCTAACGCTTGCTGAATCCTTTCAGCTATACTCTTCACTCCCCTCCTCCTGCCTCTCTCCCAGAGACCCGCAGGAGGGTAGATTAGACCAGGGAGGGCATCTGGGGTATGAAAGACTTGCTGGAGAAGCCCCTCTGTGCTAGGCTGCCACGCACAGCTGTCCAGCACCTTGTCCTGGGAAGCCACAGGTCCTGGGTACCAGGTCATTATTCTGCTTGTGAGACTCCCTGCACACCACTTCTCATTTGGCAAGTAGCAGGGTCGCAATTCAGTGACTTAATTACGGAGTCACATCAACCCTTCACCCTGCTGCTTAAATGATTAAAGGGATGTCAGATTAAATTCCTTTTCTTTCTGAAAGAAAGTGGGTAGCAGGGTACTAGCACAGGGCCCTGTGTTAATGTTCCTCCCTAAACAGGACGAGGACCCTTGGACACTCAGGGCGGGTTCTGCAGGGCACGGCGGGTCAGTCTGCGTGTTCACACTCTGTCTCTGCAAGAGGGCACAGACCTCCCATCCCCACGGGACTCTCCGTGCGGGGGGTGGCCTGGGTGTGAGGGGCTTGTCCACTGCCCACTGGCGCCCTCTCTCTGCCCTATCTCCCCCCCCAAGACTCCTGTGAAGGAAGAAAAACTGTTTATCTGGGACCCTTTAAAAATCAATTTTGGAAACGTAGCACCTGAGTGTGTTCTTCATTTTTCGTGCACCTGGCCACCTGGACGGGAGGCGTGGAGAGGCCAGTCATGTGGCAGAAATGTGGGTCTTAGCAGATAGTACCCAGAAAGGTCCAGGTGGGAGAAGGAGGCTTGGGAAAGTGGTTGTGTCCACTATAGTACTGCCCACAGCAGCCACAGTCTGAAGCAGCCTTGTGAGGCCCAGCAGAGAGAGAGAGAGAGAGAGAGAGAGAAAGAGACCGACCAAAGGGAGTCACCCAGAGCAGAGGCCTCGTGGGCATCTTCCAAGGCTTATGTGTGCAAAAGGCACATGAAAAATGTTTCACATTGCTAACTGTCAGGGAGATGCAAATCAAAACAACAATGAGGTATCATCTCACACCACAGAAACTGGCACACATCAAAAAGAACAAGAACAACCAGTGCTGGCATGGATGTGGTGAGAAAGGGACTTTCTCATTGTTGGTGGGAATGCTGACTGGACCAATCTTTTTGGAAAACAATTTGGGCATTCCTCGAAGCACTAGAAATTGAACTTCCATAAGACCCTGCAATACTGCTTCTGGGAATATATCCCGAGGGTGCAAAAAAGCACAGTAGAAATGACTTCTGCACCTGTATGTTCATTGCAGCTCTGTTCACAATAGTCAGAATCTGGAAACAACCGAAGTGCCTGAGAACAGATGACTGGTTAAAGAAACTTTGGTACATCTACACAATGAAATACTATGCAGATGTTAGAAAAAAAATTAAGTCATGAAATTCGCTTACAAATGGATGATTACGGAGAGTGTCATGCTAAGTGATATGACTCAGAAAGAGAGGTACAGACATGGAAATATTGCATTCATTTGTGGAATATAAAATAACATAATATGAGACTGACACCCAATAGACAGTAGACACAAGGGCCAGTAATGCTGCTCCATAGTTGGAGGCCTGTCTCGTGAGCTGGGGGGAGAAGGCAGCTGGAATAAAAAAGGGATCACTATGCCAATGATGGTTGGGAGATGTGTACTGAAAGTAGACAAAGGACCAAACATGATGGTCTCTCAGTATCTGTATTGCAAACCATGATGCCCATAGCGGGGAAGTTGTCTGCCATTGAGGCAGGGGAGGGCTGAGATGTGGAAGAGAGGGATACTGGGGACATTGGTGGTAGGAAATGTGCAGTGGTGGAGGGATGGGTGTTGGAACATTGTATGACTGAAACTCAAGCATGAAAGCTTTGTAACTGTAAAAAAAAAAAAGATAAAGATGCACCACTGACCTTGGAAACAGACGCCAGAAGAGACAAATGTACAAATATGCCCACAGTGAAGGCAGAGAGAATGGTGACTAGGATTATAAAGTCCCAGAATAGAGAGAAAACACTCAGCCACCACACACAGCTGACCAAGGGCCAGTGTCCAAGAGAGCTCATGTGAAACAGCAGAAACAAAGGACCTGCCCGGAAACAGGCAAGAGTCCAGAGGGTCCTTCATCAGTGGACACTCATACTGGCCACTAAGGAAGGAAGGCATGTTCCTCTTCCCTGACCACTAGGGAAATCAATGTCAAGACAACCCCAAGGTCACACCCACCAGTGAGTCTGGTTCACACAGGAGCCATCTGTGTCCCATCTGACCAGGGTCAGCACAGGGCAAAGCACTGGCCTTGCAAGCTGACCTGTTAGATGTCTGGATAGCATGAGATCCCCTCAGAACCCTGCTGGGAGTGCTCCCTGAGCACAGAGCTGGGAGTGAGCCCTGAGCACAAGCACAGAGCCAGGAGTGCTCCCTGAGAACAGAGCTTGGAGTGAGCCCTGAGCACAGAGCCAGGAGTGCTTCCTGAGCACAGAGCTGAGAGTGATTCCTGAGCACTGAGTCAAAAGTGCTCGCTCCCTGAGCACTGCTAGGTGTGCCCCAAGCCCCCAGAAAACAAATGTGGAGAAAAAGAATCTTCGTCCACTTTTAGTGGGAACATTGCCTGGTGCAACCTCTCTGGAAAACAGCTTGGAGAATTCTCTAAAAATTGAGAATGGAGCTTCCCTGTGACCCACAGACATGACTTCTTGGCATCTGCCCCAAGAGCCCAGAAATAATCTTTCAAAAGATACATGTGTGGCAGTGGGAAATAGTCTTTCCGGTCTAAGACACTGCATGTCCCAGTGAGGACTATGGCCTCCACTTGCACTCCTGGAGCTCAGAGCTCTTGAACATCCTGTTCTGAGAGTCAGGCTGGTTTCCCACCAGCTCTGTGCTCAGATCGGGCCTGACCTGTGTGATTGTGTGATGAGCAGCCTGTCAAGCTTCATAAATGCTCATGCCCTTGCTGGCCACATGAGCGTTTGGGAGCTTGGGGATGTATCCTGAAGACTTTAGTTGCTTTCATCTTAGCTGGAGTTCAGCAGTGGGTCGGGAGCTCCATCCCACCCATTCACAGCAGTTGTTTGGGTGGGTGGGAGGAGCCGTATTTATCCTCAGCTCTGGCTGAGCTCCTGAAACCCACACACCTTCAGAGGCACTGGGAATTCACTGTGTTCAACAGCATCCAGAGTCACATTCTACACCAAAGGAGATGGCCCATCTGGGTGATAAGGGCCATCGTGCCCAGCTCCAAAGCAGACAAATAGACACCACCCCCATGACAGGAAAGAGGGGATCAAGTCATTGAAAGATATTTGGATTCCGCTATCTACTTAATATACTTAATAGAAATAAGGTGCATCTACCCAAAAACAGAAAATGAAGTCCTGAAAGCTATTCAAGTGGTTAAAATTGTTCCATTGGGGCTGTTGCAATTGAGAGCACGTGCTTTGCAGGTAGAAAGCCATGACACAGCCTGATCCCTCCAGAAAGAACCACTGGAAATGGCCCCTGGAAGAGGCCCCTGAGCACCAGTGGGTGACCCCCCCAATTGTCAGAGCTCTTTCAGACACTCAAGAGATAGTATCCATAAATGCCGATGAATACAGCCTGAACAATCTCATGCAGTCACGCTGTTTTTGAAGAAATTCCAAAAGACCTTTGCTTCTGTCCAACAGATTTTCTTAGGTTAATAAGAAAATTGGTACTATTGTGGCAACATGGGAAGATGCCATTGTTCACAACATTGACGAGGAATATGATCGACTGGTTCAGCACCTCCATGAATGTGCGAGGAACGCCAAGAGAGAAATAGCCACAAAAAATCGCCTGTCTTC
>JAOXYA010322032.1:0-18620 GCA_028565675.1 Sorex palustris | reverse complement strand
ATTTTAGGGGGTGGCAGGGGGAGAGCCCAGGAATGGGGGACATTGACACTGGAAAACATATCCCGGTGGAGGGATGGGTGTTGGAACACTGCATGCGTGAAACCCAATCATGAACAGCTTTGTAATGGGCTATCTCACAGTGATTCCATTTAAAAACTTAAAAACAACAAAGTGTGTGGTCAGCCGTCTGCGGTATCTCTCTGACCCAGTGATTACTCACTTTTAGTTTATTTATGGACAACTGCTGCCTACATCACAGAATGAAATCAAATGATCTCCATTTAGTACTGGGTCTCACGGCCTGACCTACATTAAATCTCAATATAGGATACCTCTATTACTATTCTCATCACTCACAGTTTACTGGAGGAATTCAAATCATCAAGGTTAGAAGAGAATGCCGAACATGAATTACCTCAGAGGCCATAGAAACAGGAAGTCCCGACCTAAATGTCTATTTGCTGTTTGATGCTTATGCAAGACGGCATGGGAGAAAGAGGTGAAAGGGACACGGAAACTCTGCTCTACTTTTGCAATTTCTGCTAATTCTAAAATTATTTGGGGGACCGGAGAGATAGGACAGGAGGTAAAGTGCTTGCCTTGCCTTGCATGAGGCCACTTGGACCCTGGTTCGACCCGGCACCACACAGGGTCCCCCCCCCCCGAAGCACCATTAAGAGTTCCTCCAGAGCCAGGAATGGCCCCTGAACACCAGAGTGTGGTCTAAATCCTTCCCCTACCCCAAATGAAATGATTCAGCATGAAAGTTTAAGGGAGACTGAGTCAGTGAGGAGCCCGCAGGGACAGACACGTTTCCTCAGAGCAGAGTGCAGTGGTCAGTCCCCTGGGAAGGTGCTAGGCTGGCAAGCGTGTGGGGTGAGAGTGGGGTCTGTGACCGTATCTCCCGGGCGAGGTTAAGTGTTGTCCTGCGCTGGACAGCGCTGGGCTGAGGCCCTTGATGGACTGTTTCCCTGGGTGTCCACCACGCCAGACTGCAGCAGCGAGGACTGTATGTATCCCTTCAGGAGCAGTGGGAGCTGGCCGAGGAGAGTGGCCTGACTGGGCGGGTTGGGGGTCAGGAGCATCTGGGAGCAGACGGGGGTGGGGTAGGGGAGAGCAGGGGTGAATGCATGAGACCTCAGGCTGGGAGCAGACCTCAGCTTTCCAGTCCAGAGTAAATACATGCCACTTCTCTCAGTCTCAAGACAAACACCCAAACCGGACAGAAGTGATGGCACCCTCATTTGGAAGGAGCTAAGCAGAGGGAGAAGAAGACAGAGAAGCTGATAACTAGCTGATGACTAAACAGTCCACAGGGAGAAGAACTGTCTGAGGAGAAGGAAGGACTTTCTGAGCATCCAGGCAAGGGTCCAGGGGCAGCTCACACACACACACACACACACACACACACACACACACACACACGCAGGTGCCTGCCTTGCACACGTTTGCCCTCCAGCAGCAAAACACAACCAATTGTCAACAGAGCGCCCTTGGAGACACCGCGAGGCCCTGGACTGGGGCCCTGGCCCCAGGACCCTGACAGGCTCCGCAGGCGGATGATGCGACAGAGGAGGAGTAAGAAGGTCCTGCCAGCGGCCAGGGGGCCCTAACCAGACCGTGCGTGTTTGGGGGTGCAAGCACACATGTGTGATTGTGCGTGCGTTTGTGTGTGCTCATATGCCTGTATGTGCATGGGCGTGTGCGCATGCACATATATTTATGCATGTATGTGGGTGAATGTGTGTGCTAACATGGAGATCTGTGTACACACGTACCTGTGTGCATGTGTGTGCATATGTGTGTGAAGGGCTGTGTGTGCACTTATACGTGTGTGCATGTGTGTGCGTACAGGTGTGTGGGCTGTGTGCACCTGTGTATGTGTGTGCATGTGTGTGTGCTCACCGGCAGGGAGCCCCGGCCCCAGGCACAGAGGCCAGCAGGGGCCCAGCGGCCCCTGTGCAGCAGCCGAGCGGCCTGCTCCGAGTAGGCCAAGTCCATGCAGAATGCTTCCTGGCTCCAGGCTGGGCCCTGCGCGTGGGGGTCCTCAGGCTCTGCTGCAGCTGCAGGGAAACGGAGCAGAGAGGGTCAGGGCCAGGGAGCCGGCTCCGGAGATGTCCTCGGGCTGACCCTGAGCTGGTTCTTAGAATAAGAACTTGGTCCTCTGCCCCGAGGCGCAGTGGCTAGGCAAGCCTGCCTTGTCAGAATGAGGCCATGAGCTGGAGCCCAGCTGTCATTCACGGGCATCGTGGTGGCTGTCACTGGAACCCTCAGTGCTGCAGCCATATCTGAGCCCCGGCACACGGCCTGGTGTGTGTGAGCACTGTACATGGGAGTGCATCCCCGACAGTGACTGTGTGAGAACACCTCTACTGAAAGCACGGGGGACGGCACAGCCACGTGGGGGAGCACCAACCCAGCACGTGTCACCCCATCACTGCCACAACACCTCAAAAGGAAGGGCAGGGGCAAGGAACAGCTTCCCGGGCTCCAGCTTCAAGCCTCAGGAGCTTAGGACTCAGGCCCCGGAAGTGATTCTCCAACTCAGGTTCGTAGGCTTTGTGGGAAAACCAGGGCCCAGCGGACCCCTCAGAACCCCTTCCTACTGGCCTCGGGCAGGCAGGGGCCCAGGGGCCACCGGATTCTCTCACTTTAAGAACAGACAAGGACCTAGGGAGTGAGGAGGATGACTCACCTGGGGGAGACGTGGGAGGCTGGGAAATGAGCCGGGGCCCCTTCAGACAGGAGGTGGCACTCTCCGGAGGGCCCTGCTGTGGGAATGGGGACAGGAGGTGGTCTGTTACGCTGAAAGTCCACAGGAGGCAGACAAAACACACAGCATATGCACACGTACACACACACACACACACACACACGCACAGGTGCACGCATAGGTGTGCGCACACACATAGACATACACACGGGCATGCACACACACAAGCACACGCAAATGCACACACACACACATACACATGTGCACACACAGGCACGCTCAGATGAACAGATGCACGTACACATACACATGCATGCACACATGTGCACACACATAGATACACGTGCACATGCACATACACACAGGTGCATGCACACTCATGCACACATTCACGCATATACCCACATAGGTGGATGCACACACATACACATGGGCATACACATTCGTGCATATGCATGACACACACATATGATGCCCATGCATGGACATGCCCTCACATGCACGCACACACACGCACGCGTGCACACACACAGAGCCACATCACTCACCATGCAACATCACAAAGGCCCCAGCTGCAGGGGCCCTGGTGTTCTGTACTCACCCCTGAGTCAAAGGCCCCGAAGATGTCCCTGACATCTCTGACGGGGGCCTTATGTCGCCTACGGGCAGAGCGGGCATAGATGTCCAGCCGGCGCCGCACAGCGGCCACCTGGGTTTGGGTCAGGGTCGACAAGAGTTCCTGGTGGTCACCCTCCATGCTTTGGCCACCGAGGAGGCCCGACAGGCCAGTGTCACGCAACCACTGGGATTCGGCCTCTCCCTCTGCCAACAAAGCAAGAAACACACGGAGTCACTTGCCCAGTCCCAAGGAGCACCCTGACCTCTGAGCACGAGGCTGAGGACCCTCAACCCTGCTCTTAGTCGGGATGGAGAGCGAGCACTAGTTCTGTAGACACAGTGAGGGCAAGAAGCCTCTGGCTGCCCCGATCTTGGACCACAGCAGTGGGTTCACCCCCTCCCTTCTGGTTCCCCCAAGGCTTAGAGCCGAAACCAGCTTGGGGAGTGGGGGAGGTGAGGGAGGAAAAGCCAGGGAACCTTAGAGAGGGAGAGAGATTTGCAAACTCCTGGGAGGGAAACCCATGATGACACTGTGAGTCCAAGGATCAGAGATGGAACCAGGCGGGCGCCTGCGTCCTGTACTATCTCTGGGCCCTCATGATTGGGTCTCAGGGCTGCCAGAGGACAGGCGGATGTCCAGGAGAGAGAGATTCAGCACTTGTTCTCACTCAGGCGAGCGCGGGTGAGTTCCGGACCCTTCCCTCTCTCCACAGCACCCCCAGGGCCGCTCACCCTCCAGGAGCCGAGCTTCGCCCCCGCTGCCTGCTGGGCTCTCCTCTCCTGGCTCATGTCTCTGCCGGATCCGCTCCACCTCCTTCCAGAAGCTGTCCATGGGCAAGCTCTCTGCGCGCTGCGGGGGCTGCTGCCTGCCCAAAGGGCCGGGGCTAGAGCTATAAGTGGGGGGAGGCAGGGATGAGGCCCAGCACTGCCCACACACAGGGGTCTCACCCGCCTGGGCTTCCCATCCCGGTGACCCCACCCACCCACCCCCCAGTCTCCTGCCAAGGGCTCCACTTGTAGGGATTATAACTGGCGAGCACCTATCTCAGATCTCCCGCGTCCTGCTGGATCTAAGTGGATCCACATCCCACAGACCAGAGCCACGAACAGGCCAATCAGAGGCCAGAGCCACGAACAAGCCAATCAGAGGTCAGAGCCACGAACAAGCCAATCAAAGGCTCCCAGGTGTTGAGGTTGAGGGGGCTCAGACAGGTGTGAGGACCGGGGGACCCTGGTGACATGGCAGGGCTGGAGAAGCCCATCTTCCAAGAGAAGCAGAGAAATGGGAGTGTGAGGTGGGGGGAGGCCAGGCCAGGGCTCTGAGGGCAAGAGGGCTGCAGGAGCCCAGGGGCTGGGTACTCTCTCCCTATAGAACCGGGGTCCCTGGGGTCGAACTCGTGGGCTCCCGAGCACTGCTGGAGAATGAACCCTGAGCACAGAGCTGGGACTGGCCCCCAGCACCGCCAGGGGTGGCTTCTAAACTATGCAGACAGGGCGAGAACCCTGGCAGAGACTGCTCCGTGGGGGTGAGGGTGTGGTTCCCCACTGGCCCCTGCATGACATGGTCCTGGGGTCCCCAAGACTCTCTGGCGCTCAGCCTGAGACTCCCCATGTGGGGAGGTCTCCCCAGTCTGAGGGGGCCACTCAGCATAGAGAGTTGGACCACTGGGGGCCCACGATGATGAGGCCTCCAGGCCTGGTTTAAAGCTCCACAGTTTTGTCTTTCTCTTCTCACTTTTGTTGTTGTTTTTGTTTGGGGGACTACACCCAGCGGCGGTGCTCAGGGCTTACTCCTGGCTCTGTGCTCAGGGGTCACTCCTGGGGGGTTGGGAGGAAAATACGGGAATGAAACCAGGTCAGCCCTGTGCAAGGCAACTGTCCTGCCTGCTGTACTATCCCTCGAACCCACTTTTATTTTTTGTTTTGTGGCCACCCCCACCCCCCACCGGTGATACTCAGGGGCTACTCCTGGCTCTGCACTCAGAAATTGCTCCTGGCAGTGTTCAAGGGAACCATACAGGATGCTGAGAATGAAACTGAGGTGGGCTGTGTGCAAGGCAAGCTCCCTACCTGCTGTACTATTTATCATTTCAACCCCAGTAACTTATTTATTTTTAGATTTTTGGGTCTCCCCGGATGGCGCTCAGGGAATCATGTGGTGGCAGGACTTGAACCAGGGTCAGCCACATGCAAGGCAAGTGCCTTAACCCTGCTACTAGCTCTCTGGCCTCCAACCTCCCTGTTTAATCTTCTGTGGGTTCCATTTTCTTTCGACCAAAAGAGCAACTTCCCCAAAGAGCCTGTCCAAGGGGTCCAGAATGGTCTAAAGCAAAGGCCTCCTCCTCATGAGGCCTTCCAGAGAGATTCTGAGGTTCCCCGAGGCTTAGAGCCCAAACTCGAGAAGTGGGGGAGGGGAGGGGGAAATAGCCAGGGGACCCCAGAGAGGGACAGAGATTTGCAAACTCCTGGGAGGGAGGCCCATGATGACACTGTGAGTCTAAGGGAATTTGTGGGGTTTTACAGACGCCTGCCTTAGGGTTTGGAAGGAAAGAAGGAGGGGTTGGAAGCTCTCCCTAGGCAAAATAAAATCCAGAAACCATAACTGAAAACACTGGAATGAAAAACTTCTCTAGAGCAAAAGGCACTGAACACAAAAAAAGCACGAATCAGCGGAAAGGAAATATTTGCAGGAGACGATTGGGTTATTCCCTAGAGTTCCTAAGAGTGATGAGGGAAAAATATACACATCTCTCCCCCCACCCCCTGCCCCAATAAAGCCCAGCAGACTGACAGCAGATATGAATCATGGGACACTGAGATAAAATGCAAATGCTCATTATGGAAAAACACCGAATAAACCATCTATCTTCTCATTCAAATGGGCAAACGTCACCAGGACTCTACCAGCTGGGGTGGGGTGGGGGGTTCCCGAGGGAGGCTCTGAGGTGGAGACCCCCTTGCCTGGCAGAACCCTTGCCCCCCTCTGCCTGTGTGGGAGGCACGAGAGGACAAAGACCCCAGGAGAAGGGTCCCACTTGCGGGTTGGTGAGCAGTCCAGCTGGCAACCTTGGGTGGAGGACTGGACAGATGTGGAGGGGGGAGCAGCCGAGAAGGGCAGTGGCGATGCCAACCGCCAAGGGGGGGCGTGTGGGCAGCGCAGGGCTCCCACTTAGCTCTTCCCGCTGGAGGAGGGATGAGTGGGAGAGAACCAGCACCAGCTGCCCCTTTGACCTCTGCACTGTGGGGCCCGTGTGAGCACTCCCCGTGGGCACTCCCTGGGCACTGGCCAGGGCTCCACCCTTCAGGAGTATTTGCTTTATTTCATGCTCCTGGCACAGCTGCGAGGCCATGGCTGGACACCGGAGAGGAAACTGAGACTCGAGAGAAGGGGCAGTTTCTCCTGAGACCCAGAGCTGGCACCTTGGGCTGTCCTCAGTTTCCCCTGCTCCATACAGTAAGGGGTCGGTGACCTATTGGGGGACATCTGAAAGGTCGATGGCCTCGGGACAGATTGGCCTCAGACTCTTCGGAGATCCTGGCAGTGAATCCGTAATACAGCTCATGGAAGCTCCTGATGCATTGAGTTTGAACGCCCTGTTTGGCTAGGGCCTCCATGACCGCTTCAGTCTCAAGAGAATCTATCGGAGAGACGCAGGAGCAAGAGGAGACCAAAGTGAACTTTGTAAAAGTGGCCTCATCCACACTAGCGTCACTTAGCGTAGCACTGATGGATGGGTCAATCTGATAGCGGCACCAGGCTTGGGCCCTCCTGCCTCTCTGCACTGGCCTTGCGAGCCAGACACGGAGCTTGTGAGAGAGGCGTGAGGTCGGAGCCCAGAGGAGCTGAAACGAGAGAGGATAATCCCAGACTCCAGGGAACCAGCATGGCGAGCCGTGGAGAGCGCCAAGGCTCGCGCTGGTGCTGCCCGTGCGGCTCTGGGCGTGGGCGCCATCTCGAACACATTTTCCAGAGTTCCAGTACACACAGAGTAAAGCCTGTTATGGACACTGACCCTCCGGATACTCACACGAAGATAGAGGCCCAAGAACAATGCGGTGTGGTTATGACGGAAGAAGGGAAACGTGCTAGAAACCTTTTCAAGGGTGGCTCAGTGGAAGAGCATCTGTCTTGCAATTGGGAGGCTGTGGGTTCAATCCCAGGCACCATCTCATGTGTGCCAAACATGATCCTGGGAGCCATATGGGATACCCAGTGCCACAACAAAGTTTGTGTGACCCCCAGTAGACACAACAACAGCATCAGGGAAAGGGAGGGTGGAGGGAAGGAAGCTAGTTAACAAAGTTCAGGTCAGCTGTAAAGTGAAATATCATGTGGGGACGGAGAGATAATCCAGTGGGTAGCGCTCTTGCCCTTGCGTGTGGCTCATATGATCCACTGAGCACCACAGGAGTGATCCCTGAGCACCTCTGGGTGTGGTTCAAATCCACCCCCCACCCCACTGAAGTGAAATATCATACAGCCATTCAAGAGAGTAATGTGGGGGACGGGGGCCAGGTATGGGGCTCAGCTGTAGAGCACCTGCCTTGCCCGTGAGTCTTTGATCTGATCATGGCACCACCCCACATGCCAGGCAAGATCACCAAGCGGAGTGAGACCTCTGGAATGCAGCACCACGCTGTTGTGGGTGACCTTGGGGAAAGGAAGCAGGGGAGGGAGAGAGCAGGATAGAGCTCTGTGTTCCACCATGACATACAGCCTTTACCAAATGCTCCTGGTGCTGTACTCCAATTTAGGCGTATCTCTATAATGGGACATGGATCAGATCATACTTTTCTTTTAGTTTTTTGGGTCATACCCAGCAATGCTCAGGGGTACTTCTGGCTCTGGACTCAGGAACCAGTTCTGGCAGTGCTCAAGGGAACGTATGGGATGCTGGGAATTGAACACGGGTCGGCCGAGTGCAAGGCAAACACCCTACCTGCTGTGCTATCGCTCCAGCCCCCAGACCATACTTTCAATACACAAGTGCAGAAATACAAATGTGTGAAGCTTATCACCGGAGGATAGTCTCAACTGGTCACTGTGACTATCCTTATGGACTGGAGTAGACCCCACTAGCTGTGTTTGCACTTTCTCCAGCAATCGTGAACTCACAGAAAAAGTTCTATGTGGGAGCAGGTGGGCTGGAGCGATAGCACAGTGGGTAGGGCATTTGCCTTACACGCAGCCACCATGGCTGACCCGAGTTCGATTCCTCCGCCCCTCTTGGAGAGCCCGGCAAGCTCCCCGTGACGTATTCGATAGCCAAACACAGTAACAAGTCTCACAATGTTACTGGGCCCGCTCGAGCAAATCGATGAACAACGGGAGGACTGTGACCTGTGACCCGTGGGAACAGGTGTGAGGGGGCTCACAGGAGGGTCATCAAGGCGCCTCCCGGAGTCACTGAAGCTAAGATCCCAATGGGGGACCAAACTCTGTGCCCTTCCTCTTTTGGTGGAGGTTCCACCCTGGGATCCCATGCCGTGGCGGGAGCCATTTGCTCACTGAACACTTCATTGGGCCAGGCTTGCAGCGGTCACTTGGGAGAACAGGACAGATCCACAGCTGGTGACCGGGACCTTATGGTCACACTGGAGACTGGAACATTGACAGATCCATGGAGGAGTGAGCAGGGAGAGGGCGTGCCTGGGGTGAGGAGCCCGGGCTGGGTGTGCAGCCGTCCCAGGGCAGAAGATGGAGTTGCAAACAGAAGTGAGAGCAATGGGGTTATTATCTTCTGGCGGGGGGGGGGGAGTTCTTTTTTCTTTTCTTTCTTTCCACATACCCCCCCCCCGCCCCAGTCATCCCAGCAGTGCTCAGGACTTCCTTCTGACTCTGCACTCAGGGATCACGCCCAGTGGAGCTCAGTGGGCATATCGGGTGTTTGGAATCAAACCTGGTTGGCTGCATGCAAGACAAACTCCTGCTTGCTGTGCGCTCTCTCTCTCTCTCTCTCTCTCTCTCTCTCTCTCTCTCTCTGTGCCTCTCTCGCGTGCTCTCCCACTCTCTTGCTCTTCTCTCTCTTGCTCTCTCTGTTGCTTCATCCCTCTGTCTCTCTCTCTCTCTCACTCTGTCTCTTTCTCTCTTTCTCTCTCTGTCTCCCTCTCTCTCTGCCACAATGTTGTTTTTTTAAAAGTCATTGTAATGCTGACTTTAAACTAGTTATGGATCACATAATCTATATAATTTTGATGAACAAAATGTAACAGGGGATATAAGACATTTAGGCAGATGAAATAGTCTGACTAGTTTCCCAAGACTTAAAAACCATCATCGGGGCCTGAGAGAGTGGAGGTTTCAGTCCAGCCCGATTTGATCCCCGCCCTGCAATATGGTCCCCCAGCGCCACCAAGATAGATGTTAGGGAAGAGAAATTCAAAAAGTCTCGACTACTTTTTGCTGCGTCGCATGAATGAAAGGCCTCGCCAGTTTCCCCTTTCCTGAGTCTTGAGGTGGTTCCTGAACCGGGGGCTCTACGGACTCACGCTTGGGGGTCAGGATCCCTGGCACCTCGAGTCGGAATTTGCCCCACACGCAGACCCCCACCAGCCCTGGGTCCTGACGCAGCCATGAGCGTGCATAGGGGTGTTTCAGGGCAGCAACACCTTCAGAGTTGCCAGGGCGGGAGCCGGCAGACTGCAATGTGCCTTGACTGCAACAAGCAAGCCTCAGTTCCACTTGTTGCTGTGTCGAACCCTTCGCCCCAGGGCCAGGTCACCAGAGACGCTGACCGCACTGCCGCTTAGGTGCTGGAACTGTCCACACTGCCTCGTGTCAGGCGCTGGCTCAGAGGAACCAGGGACGCTTGCAAACACGGACTCTGAGTTAGACACTGAAGCACGGAATTCTGGAGCACAGAATTCAGAGAGCAAAAGAAGCTTAGCACGTGACTCCACGGGGTCAACGGAGACCACCAGGGCTGGGAGGTGACAAAAATCCCCCCCAGGTAGATGCCAAGCATCAGGACGTTCTCGGGAAGAGGCGTCTTTGTCTCTAGAGCAGTGCACGGGGCCAGGTGGGATCTGGACGGCCTGGTGGTCTGGTTGGCAGGGGCAGCCGAGCAGGAAGGAGGAGTGACACTGGTCGTGCCATGCGACCTGCAGCCCACTGACCCGCAGAGACCCCTCGGCCCCATATAATGCTGCAAGCAAAGGAAGGGGAGAAACGCGTTGGAGGGGGCTCCCCACTCTAAGAGTCTAGTGTAGGGTGTTGGAGCGATAGCACAGTGGGTAAGGCACTTGCCTTGCACACAGCCAACCCGGGTTCGATCCCTGACATCCCATAGGGTCCTCCCAGCACCGCCAGGAGTAATTCCTGAGCACAGAGCCAGGAGTAACCCTGAGCATTACCAGGTGTGACCCAAAAAGCAAAATAATAATAATAATAATAATAATAATAATAATAAAAATTAAAAAAGGAGTCCAGCATAGAGCTGCCTTGGGCATGACTCGGGAGTGGGATTGGGGTCCACGGAGCAGAACTGGACCCTTCCCCCTCTCACTGTTGGCCATTCAAAGGACCCCTGAGCACCCCCTGCCCGCCTGGAATGGGTGGGACGGGTGAGCATGGAAATCAATCGTCTGTGACCCCGCCCATGCCCACTGGGGCTCCTCTCTTTGCTGCCCCTCAGGCCTGGCCTGAGACCCCCCCCCATGCCCCTCCAGGAATGCCCTACCTGCAGCCCAGGTCCACCCAGTGCTGGGCACAGCGCCTGGCGATGCGGGCGCGCGGGATCCGGGGGCACGAAGCGGCCAGGGGCATCAGGGCCAGCCCCTCCATCGGGGCGGTAGGGAGAAGGGCCGGCTCTGCCATGGCTGGCATCTGCGCCCCACTCAGCAGCTGACTCAGTGCACAATGCGTTAGGGAAGGTGGCAGCAGGCCTGGCACACCCAGTTCCCCGACACCCCCACACGGACAGTGTCCAGCCTCCTCTGGGTGGGGCTGGCTCGGCCAGGGCAACCTCCAGCATACCTAGGTGCGCACACACACACACACACACACACACACACACACACACACACTCACAACACTCTCTCCCTCAAACTTTCTCACACACTCACATACACATTCTCTCACATCATTTCTCACACATTCTGTGTGTGTGTGTGTGTGTGTGTGTGTGTGTTTTGGATCATACCCAGTGATACTCAGGGGTTACTCCTGGCTCTGCACTAAGAAATCGCTCCTGGTGGTGCTCAGGGGACCATATGGGATGCTGGGAATCGAACCTGGGTTGGCCGCATGCAAGGCAAACATCCTACCCGCTGTGCTATCACTTCAGCCCCTCTCACACATTCTCTAGTACACACATTCTCCTTTTTACCCTTTTTGGCACATACATATACTCTCCCATATACATTCTCTCATACCATTTCTCTCACATGTTCTTTCTCTTGCAGACAATTCTCTCTGTCTCTGTCTCTCTCACAGGTCTTGCTACCTACACCATACAATGACCAAAGGGAAACACCTTTAAATCGATCCCTAAAGACTCTTTTGCGTTTACCTTGGCACTGCCATCATTATCAGCTGCCCTCATGGGTTCTAAAATGATGCTAGAGCACCCTGCCACTCTGGGTGAGAAAAGTGGCCCTGGCACCTCGGAGCATTCCAGCCCCCTGCTCCACTCCCCCCCACATACACACTCACACTTGCTGGGTCCTCAGCTTCCCTCTGAAGCTGGCTCAGGGGCTTGGGAATGTTCGCAGAGCTGGAGCCAGAGTGTGAGGGTGTAGAAAGGGGAGGACTTGGGGGACAGGAGAGAAGTGTGAGTGTGTGTGGGGGGGGGTCCAGAAGGGCCCCCGTGGGACCTGACGTGGTTGGAATGTGAAGGGGAGGAGGTGAGGTACTTCACCTGCTCATCTTTTAGAAGGGGTCACTTTATCTCATCGGCCAATTCTGCCGGCCCCTGCATGGAGCAGAGACAGCAGCTGAGGAAGAGGAGCAGACCCCTGGCCTGAGGGGCTTCCTGAGGGGCAGTGCCCAGAAGGGCATCTGCAAAGATGTAAGTGGGGCATGTGGGACCCCAAAGGGCCTTTTCTCTGGACTCCCCAAGTATGTGAGGGACCAGGGCAGAAGGCTAAGGTCTCCCCCTGCCTGCCTTCCCTACCCCATGTCTAAGACCCTCAGTGACCATCCCTGGACCCTCAGAAGGGGGCTCGAGTCACAGGTCCCCACGACCTGCACTAGCCTGAGGGAAACAGAAATGGGTCCTCAAAACCAGCCCTATTGCCTGAGAGCCCCTGTGTCAGGGCCAGGCACAGCCAGTCAGCTGGAGGGAGCCTCAGGACCAACGTCCCATGTCCCTGGGGCCCTCGCGGGCATCCGCATGCAGGCTGGGCTGAGCATGTGAACAACTGTTTATTTTTCTCGAGTCTTTTCCTCGGGAGGAAATGATAGAACCATACCACCAAGAGGCAAAGCTCCTGAAGGTCCCCATGGCACAGAGGACCCCCGCCAACAGCAAAGGTAGGAGGGAAAAGTGGGTAGAAGTGAAGCTTTGTGTGGAACACAGGATGGAGCCTAATAAAAAATTTATAAAAAGGACCAGTGGATGGGAGCATGGATGGTGTAAAAATAGGTACTAGATTAGGTACTGGATAATCACATGGCTGGGTGGTTGGAAGGTCAATGGGTGAGTGATGGATGGACAGATGAGTGAGTGTGGATGGATGAACGGATAGCTGGGTGGTTGGATGAGAACAGGTGTGGGATGGATGGCTGGACAGAGAGTGGATAGAATAAATGTGTAGTGTCCATGGATACGTGAATGTGAGTGACTGAACTATCAGTGAAACATGGGTCAAGAATGAACGAGGCAAAAAAAAATTAAGAAAACCAAAAACAAAAGGGGCTGGAGCGATAGCACAGTGGGTAGGGCGTTTGCCTTGCACGTGGCTGACCCAGGTTCGACCTCCCAGCATCCCATATGGTCCCCCGAGCACCGCCAGGAGTAATTCCTGAGTGTAGAGCCAGGAGGAACCCCTGTGCATTGCCTGGTCTGAAACCCCCCTCCCCCCAAAAAAAGAATGAATGAGGGACGGCTAGCGGATAAGTGTTCCAGTGAGTGAGGAAGTCAGTACCGAGTCAATGAGTCCATGCCGGACTATTACAAATATTCTCGCCTAGTTTTCTAACCAAGGAGAAATCCTGGCTTGGTGCGGGCACCTCATGAGAGAAAGCCCACAGGAAGAGCGAGCCTCGACGCAGCCTTGAGGAAGTGCCTCCTCTCAGCTTCCTGCAGAGTATGAGCAGGAATGAAGCGAGGCATGTTCTGCTCTGAGCAACATTCCTCAGCCCTGGCTGGGTCATGTCCCAGCCCCTGAGTATCGGCCGGGCCGGTTCGACTACAATGACTCAGACCTGGCAGCAGCCAGCACCTCCCCAGGAACCGGCAATCCAGACCACCTACTCACTGTGTTCAGATTCGTTGGAGCCCTTCAGATCCCCAAAGTCCCCTGGCCTCCTGCATGTCAGGGACCTGGTCCATCCTCACTCCCCCTGACCAGTTCCATTCCCCACTCTGGTGCTGCCCTACCCTGTGTGATGCAGCTTCGTGAGACTGGGCTGGACCCTCACTTCTGCCACTGAGGCTGTGTGTCTTCAGGCAAGTTTCTTAACCACTCTGAGTCATAGAAGTCTCCCTGAAGTGAAAACCTTGCCTTTCTTGGTAAATGGTTGTAAGGATTCAGTGAAAATCTATATGCGAAGGCCCGATACTGCCTGGAACATGCTGTCACCCCTCCTTCCCAGGAACTCAACCTATTTGTTTTTACCTTCTTTATTTTATTTTGGTTTTCTTGGGGGGGTGCTGAGGGGGGTCACATGGGATGATGCTCAGAACTTACTGCTGACTCTGCTCAGAGATTACTCTGGCAGTACTTAGTGGACCATCTAGGATGCCAGAGATTGAACCTGGGTTGGCTACATGCAAGGCAAACGCCCTACCCACTGTGCTATCGCTCCAGTCCCTTTTGTTTTTGGTTTTCTTAATTTTTTTTTTGCCTCGTTCATTCTTGACCCAAGGCAAACTATCTGTCCAGCACCCAGTTTGGTTTCTCTGACCACTGCCATTCATGGACCTTTACAAAGTGCTGGCTGAGCACTGTGCTCCGAGCTTTACAGGTGGAACTGCATTCATTTCTCACAAGGGTATGGCAGTGCCCATTCCAGGACCTTAGACTAGAACCTCACTTAGAAGTGTGTGTGTATGTGTGTGTGTGTGTTGGGGGGGGGGTCCTCAACCATGTTAAAATGCAACTTGAGGCTTGTTCAGCCTGTGTTCTCTCTCTCCTTTTTTTTTTTTTTTTTGCTTTTTGGGTCACACCCAGCGATGCTCAGGGGTTACTCCTGGCTCTACACTCAGGAACTACTCCTGGAGGTGCTCAGGGGACCATATGGGATGCTGGGGATCGAACCCGGGTCAGCCGCGTGCAAGGCAAACACCCTACCGGCTGTACTATCGCTCCTGCCTTCTGTGTTCTCTCTTGAACACGTGTTTTGCTGGTTTGCCTGTTTCCTTGCTTGCGCTCTCCACGCTGGAGAAGCCCACGTTCTGAACACACATTCCTCTCTTTCATTCCTCCCACGTCTTTCTGAGTTCTGTTCAATAAAACCACCTTGCTTCACTAAATAAATAAAATGAGATGCAGCTGGATCCTGGGCCAGGTTCTCACTGAGAAGGGGCTCTTTGGGCCCAGAGCACAGACGCAATGTCCTGGGCAAAGGGCAGAGGCTGTGTGGATGGAGGTGGGAACGCGGCTGAGGTGCAGGCCGGGGAGAGAGGGACGCCTCACTGCAGAGCCAGGCCTGGCCCTGCCCACCAGCACCTTGATGTTTCACTTCCGGGTCCAGAGCTGGGAGACAAAGCATTTCTGCTGCCCCAAGCCAGGCAGGGTATGCTACAGGATCGTGGTGGCCCAGGCGGGTAGGGTTGGATGGATGAAAGCAGGGAGCAGGGGGGAACCATGTGCCAGGGAAGGGAAGGGGCTAGCCCTTGGGATTTAGGGTGCCACACATCTCCCAAGTGTATCCTATTTGCCATTCTGGCTAAATCCACTGGAATTGGCACCTGGGAGATGCCAGTTATCAGGGCCCAAAGGCGGTCGAACAGACATCCCTGAAGGGCCTCTGCCCGCAAAGCACAGCCCTACGCTGCCTCCTTGCGGGCAGAGCCAGGACTGCCTCTGTGCGCCTTGAGAAATCCGTCCCAGGAAAAGGTCAGAAGAGCAGGTTACTTCCAGGCTGTGTGGCTTTGGACAGTCGTTTGACCTCTCTGAGCCTCACAAAACACACACACACACACACACACACACACACACACACACACACATGTCAGATGCTCAGAGGTGCTTTATAGAACAGAGATTTGCGGTTAAATCAGCCTGAAAGCGGATTGAGCTTGAGTTTGGAATCTGAGAGTGGAAGTTCAGAGGACGACCCCCATCCCTTGGCATGGATGGGGACAGGGGAAAGAGCCTGGGGTTCCCAAAGGGATGGGGTGACCCGGGCACAGTCCTGTGAGTGCGGACGTAGTCAGGCCAGCAGGCCGGCCAGGGTCCCCTTGGTTCTGGAAACCCGGGTCGAGTAGCCCAGCGCCATTGCAAGGCCGCCCTGGGGTGAGGGCCCTCGGCCACTTCTCCCCAGGCCAACACAGATCATCACAGCCACGGGTCACCCAGGGCCTGGGAGATGGTGTTCGGTTCCCTGGAGACCTGGGGGTGTCCATCGGTGGAGGAGATGATCTGGGGGTTCCTGGGGAGCATGTGTTTCTCCAGAGTCCTCTTCCTGTCCACCTTGGTCATTGTTGTTGCAGCGCCTCCGACTTCCGGGAAATGAAGCTGGACGCAGGCGGGAAGCTGGTGTAGGGGGTCACAGTGGGCTGCAGGGAGACAGGCAGGGAGGCGCGATGGGCGGGCGGGGGCTCGACAGAAACAGGGCGCCACTCTGGAGAAGACTCGGAGCATCTCCCCCTACTCCCGGGAGAGGCTGCGTCTCCTGTGGGGCCGTGGGAATGTGCCCGGCAGCAGCTTTGTCCAACACATGTGAAGGGCCTGAGAGGGACCTGTGGGGCAAGCCTGGGCTTCACATGCGGAGCCTCCGTGGCTGTCTCTGCACCACACGGTCCCCTGAACACTGCCAGGAACGACCCCCAAACCCAGAGCTGGGAGCAGCCCCCTGAGCACTGCCCAATCCAGAAAGAAAGAAAACAATAAAAAAGGCAAAAACTGATGAAGAATTTGAAAGCAGTGGCCAGATAGCCTGTCAGCACCAGGCTTTTGTGAAGCTTCTGAATATGGGGCCTGAGGGGTGGAGGCAGGGAAGGTGTTTGCGCAGGCCACCCCCTTGCTATGCTGGGACACAGGAGGAATCAAGATTCATTCTAGGGTCGGAGCGATAGGACAGCGGGAAGGGCATTTGCCTTGCAAGCCACCAACCCGAGTTCGATCCCTGGCATCCCATAAGGTCCCTGGAGCACTGCCGGAAGTAGTTCCTGAATGCAGAGCCAGGAGTGACCCCTGAGCATGGCTAGGTGTGACCCAAAAAGCAAAACAAATAAATTTAAAAATCATTTAAAAAATAAAAAGACTCATTCTAACATGGGCTCCAGGGGCAGACAGAACCGAGCACATGAGGGCCCCCAGGGCTCCCCCTCCAGCACAGCATGGCCCCTAAAACACTGCCAGGTGTGGCCTTGGCAGCACCCTAAGTCCTATCAGCCGTGGCCCCACTATAACAGTTGAAAGAGGGTTCAGTTCTGGATGGGAAAGGGTCAGGCTGCAACATGCTCAGAAGGAAGAGGCGTAGGAGGCATGGGGAGGGCGCTGCTGTGTAGACGGAGCTGTGCTATTGGACGTCCCACCAGTGCGTCAATGAATGCTACCACAAAAGGACAGCCTGGGGCTGGAGCGATAGCACAGCAGGTAGGGAGTTTGCTTTGTACGTGGTCGACCCGGGTTCGACCTGGGTTCAATTCTCAGCATCCCATATGGTCCTCCGAGCACTGCCAGTAGTAATTCCTGAGTGCAAAGCCAGGAGTAACCCCTGTGCATAGCCGGTGTGACCCCCCCCCCCCACCAAAGAAAGGACATACTATGCCAGGGAAGGGGACCGTGCCGTGGAAGAGGGACTGTGGTGTTAAAGGGTATACAGGGGGGTGTCCTGCAGAAAAGTGACCAGACTTTAGCGGGGCGTCAGGGTTGGGTGCTGCCTGGCTGTCTAGGGAAGACGGCTCAGTGCCAGGAGCGAGGAACATGGAGGGGAGTCGAGGTCAGAGCGGTAACGAGGGTGGCCTGGGGGCCAGAATGACAGTACAGCAGGGAGGGTGCTGGCCTTGCATGTGGGTGACCCAGGTTCGATCCCAGGCACTTCATATGGCCTCAGGCCCCATCAGGAGGGATCCTGCAGTGCGGAGCCATGTGTAAGCCCCGAGCACGATCAGGTGTGGCCCAAAACCCAAAAGAGAGGAGGCAGCCTTGGTGACAAAGCTCTCAGCGGTGGCAGAGGCGGTGGAAGGAGCCAGCTCAGGATGCCCTACTGGCTTTGGGCAGGCCCCGAGGTGGCCCCCCGGCCCCGCCCCGGCCCTTACCTGGCTGTTGTGCTCACCAGGCCTGCCTCTCCTCCTCCTGGCTGCGGAACATCTCCTCCCAGCCTTTCCTCCAGGCCTCCCAGTCGAAGCGGAACTCTCTGTCATTTTCCTCGGAATCTGTGGAAGTAGGGGACAGGGCCTCTGGGGATGCTGTCCCCAAGGAGAACCCCGGGCTCTATGGGACATCTGGGAGATAGGGACAGGCCCAGAACAGCACGGGGGACCCAGCGAGAAGGTTAGCCCCATCCATCTGCTGGTGAAGGATAGATCTGGAGGTGTGCTGATGGCCCTTGAGATGCGGCGGGATGGTCCCCTCAGGCCCTGTGGTCTGAGCTCCCCGACAATGCGCCACATGCTAGTTACCCAAATGTGCACATGCTAGTTTTCCAATGCGTAAAAACATGATCAGAGGGCTGGAGCGATAGCACAGCGGGTAGGGTGTTTGCCTTGCACGTGGTCGATCCGGGTTTGATTCCGAGCATCCCATATGCAAGCACCGCCAGAAGTAATTCCTGAATGCAAGGCCAGAAGTAACCCCTGTGCATCGCCGGTGTGACCCAAAAAACAAAACAAAACAAAACAAAACAAAAAAACCAAAAAAACCCCAACCAAACAAACAAAAAGGTAAAGGTAAAGGTAAAGGCCCTCCCATTGATCATCGATTTGCTCGAGCGGGCCCAGTAACGTCTCCATTGGAG
>JAOXYA010322031.1:0-33573 GCA_028565675.1 Sorex palustris | reverse complement strand
CCCAGACTTTTAATTTGTTCATTTCCATTAGGAAGTTGAAATGAATTTTTCTGTGAATGGGAGATTTATTTTTTAGAACTTGAGAACTTGAGTTGTCAGAAATTAAAGTTGAGTTGCAAGTCTCTGTACTTACGACAAAGCTATAGCAGAAGATAATGTGCAGTGGGGAAGTGGTAAGATTGGGGGTGGGGGGGACCAGGTTGTGCCTGAGTTCACACCTCAACAGCCCGCAATGCTGCAAAGAGAAAGAAATAGCATGACCGACTGGTTGATTCCATTAGAAACAGTCTGGCTAGTTGCAATGGGTAAATTGTGATGCAGACAGAAGCAAAGGTGTGTCCAATGTGAAAGATACACAGTTAAAGCTCGCTTACTGCACTGTGCTGAGGAGATCGTGGCTGAAGCCAGCACACTCAGAAAACCTTGTCTTGACCTGCCATCCCTGATCTTGTCCTGGGTCTGCACGTGAGGTAGAACTGAAGGACCTGGTATATAGAGTTGCAGAGCTGAGGTCAGATAGAGTCTCGGACATCTCCCAGGATGCTGTGGTCCTCTGCCTGCTCTAGTGCCCCTGAGCTTTCCTTGGTACCTTGAGGGGTCCTTTTGGAGAGCGGCCCCACCATAGGAATGATGGAAGTTGCCTGCCACACCAAATGAAGGCCTCCCACAAGAGGCTGACCCTACAATGAAAATGCGAGGGTGGCTTGTAGGAAGAGTGGTTTCTTACCCATGCATGCAGGCTTGTCATTCTCAAGGAAACCCCAGCATTCTCCCTGCATGTTCTCATTCCCTATTGAGCCCTGATGTAAGGGTATTTTAGCCCTAGGGAAAAGAGTTGGTTACTTTTTGTGCCCGGACTTTTAATTTAGCATTATAATAGTTAAAAAGCATTTGCTGGGTAGGGAGGTGTGGAGTCAGCTCCCTGGCCGAAGGCTGGGCTTTGTAGGTCAGTACGTCATGTCTTATGGGTGGCCAGCCATTTTGCTTGGTCGAAGCAGTGGCCCCCTGGCTCTGAAGAGCTACTCTGAAAGGTTCAAGCCCAGTCTCGGATTTAGGATTAAAAACTCCTGATGAAGGTCTTCTAATCATCAGAAGCTAGGGTCTCAAGATGGTGTGCGTCAGCAAGAACGTTCATGTTCCCAACATCCTGGAATGTGGTAAGCCTGGCAGAAGTACACAACTGAATATTTGCAGAAAGGCTTTTTTTTCTCTTAGAAAAAGGTATGGGGCATGTCTGGAAAATTGGAAAGATGGGTCTGGGCGGGACCTGGAGTGCAAGGAGCTATGTCCAGGTGTCCCATTCTGCCTGAGCCCACCTGTCTTCTAGCCAATTTGAAGCACAAGACTGGGCTAGGGACTTGCTCTGCAGCTTCCTGTGACAGGGTGTTCCAGTGGTCCTGCTTTGAGCATCCAGTCCTGTGCTTAAAATCAAACAGCTATCAAGTGATTGGGAAGTTGGGAAGAGTAAAAGCCAGTGTTACAAGAGGCAACTTACTGCTCTTTATGGGACCAATGATCTCCTCTAAGGCTTTAAATCAGCTTGGAATTCCAGACCCAAAGGACTGTTGGCCATCATGGGTGCATTATGTAGGCCAGTCAGAAGGCCAGCCTGGGTTGTGTTGTCGGTTCAGTAAACCTCAGGGACTCATGGCAGGGCAGGACCTTCGGGGGCTGTGATTCTGGAAACAATAGGTCCGCTTGAAGATCAGAATGGACCAAGACCCCACCTCCTCGCTGCCAGTGAGCTTGGCCTCCTGTGCTCCTTTCCTTCTGGGAAAGAAAACCGCTACCACCCTTTTCTCAGTTCCCAGGGCCTTGGCTGGTTCCCTCCCCGCTAACTACTTGTGCAGTTTTTCATGACAGGATACAAATCCTGCTTTCAGACTTTGTTGTTTCATGATTAATAGCTCCGAGGGTGGAAAGGGTTGGTTTTGTTTCGAGACTTTTATAAAGTTATTTTCTTGGCCAAGATAGGATCCGTTGATTGAAGGACCATGATCTTCGTTTTGGTGTTGGCTTTGATTTCTATGAAGGTTTATGTTCATGAAGCTCAGCTGTACTCTCCAGCCCCTCCAGTGTAGGATAACATTGGTTTGTCCTTTCTTCCTTGCTGCAGGGAGCTTAGGTTTATTGGGTAAAAATGCATCACCTAACTTAAAATAGGCATTTAAATAAACATTTAAGATGACCCAGTAGACATGTTTTCACTGTCTGTCCTCCTGTTGTTCATTGATTTTTTCAAGCAGGCCCAGTAACATCTCCATTGTGAGACTTTCTTGTTGCTGTGTTTGGCATATCAAATATGTCACGGGTAGCTTGCCAAGCTTTGCCGTGTGGGCGAGATACTCTTGGTAGCTTGCCAGGCTCTCCAAGAGGGGCGGAGGAATCGAACTCGGGTTGGCCATGTTGGCTGCGTGCGAGGCAAGAGCCCTACCGCTGTGCTATCGCTCCATCTGACTTTATATCAATGTAGTTTCAGTGGCTATTAAAACAACAGATTTAGAATTCCATATAACGGATAAGATTAGAAAAACAGTTTTCATTCAGAAAGAAAAGTTCCTGGGAAAAATAACTGCTCATCAGACTAGTTGAAAATACTCTAGAAAATGAAAATATTGCCACTGAACAGTCCATTTATGTAGCTCACCAGCTGTGATCACTAAAATTATTTAGGGTAAAGGGATTTTATTATATCTTTGTTTTCGTGCACTTCGGGAGGTCACATATTGGGGTGTTCAGAGGCTCCTCCTGGCACTAGGCCTCAGGGGTCATACCTGGCAGTGCCGAGGGCTAGTTGTAGCTCTGCGTTGAGATGACTCCTGGAGGGGTTCTGGGACCATACACAATGCCAGGGACCAGACAGGGTCTTGCAGCAAGGCAAGAGCACTACTGCACACTGCACCAATCCTCTGGCCCAAACCTCCACAGTTGTTATTTTGGGGCCACACCCAGCGGTGCTCAGAATCACTCCTGGCAGTGCTCAAGGAACCCTTATGGAATGCTGGGGATTGAACCAGGGTTGGCTGCATGCAAGTTAAGTGCCTCAGCTGCAGTACTATCTCTCTGGGCCCCACCTGTATTTTTTAATGAATCAAAAGGAATAAACAGTATTGTGCTCTCTAGACTGAAACTAATTTGTTTTGTTTTTGTGCCACACCCAGCAGTTTTCAGGGATCACTCCTGGCAGCTTCAGGAACCAATGGGGTGCTGAGAATCAAACCTGGGGTGGCTGCATGCAAGACAAGTGCCCTACCCACGTATGGGGGTCCTTTAAATTTCTATATGCAGATACTTTCTAAGAAATACAAAAGAAAAATGTAACTTTATACATGGATTGGGCCTCTGAAATGCTGCTTCTGTTACTAATTTGTATCATGTATGTAGGCCTATAAATGGGAAATGAATCCATTTGCATCTGCTACCTATCTGAAAATAAAAAATCAACAAAAGCAAGATTCAGATTCTGTTTGGGTCTTTTTCGTTTTTAACATAAAAGATCAGAAAGGCTAATATTAAATGATGACAGGAATAAACGTTAGAGGAAAAAAGTGTTTTAACTCCTGAAAAAATTTCCTTGAAAATATGCATAAACCAAGTTTTACAGAACAGAAAACGATTAGTTCCACATAACTGACAACTGTCACTTTTCCCCCCATGGCTGCTTTTCCTTTTCTCTTAAAATAGCTTAATAACTAAAGAGACAATACAGTGGGCAAAGGCGCTTGCTTTGCACAGAACTGACCTGGGCTTGACCCCCAGCACCACATATGATCCCCCCTACTCTGAGAGCAGTGATCCCCAAGCAGAGCCTTGAGCAAGCCCCAGACATAGTCGGTGTGGCCGCAAACCAGAAGCAAACCAAAAAAAGGTGAATACTGATTCAGGAGATAAATGCCCTGATCATAACTTCAATCCATGTTCAAGAGAGAACCGGGGGGGGGGGCACCTCAGGTTCTCAGGGGCTGCTCCAGCCCTACATTCAGGATTCAGGGGGTCACTCCTGGTGGTTCCTAGGATTGAGCCTAGGGTCAGCTACACGCACAGCAACTCCCACAACCGCCCCCCCCATCCTCGAGAATTTTAATAGCCAACCCAGAAATAAAACGTATACAAGGGGCGAATGCAGGCGCCCTGGCACTGTACATGCAGAATCAGAAGAGCTGAGCTCTGCCAGTGTGGACCAAACCCTTCCACCCCCAACAGCCCCTCCTCCCCTTAAAAATGGTTTAAGAGCTTATAAAAATAAGAAAAAACTTTAAAAAGTTCTTTCTTTTAACAATGTTATCATATAATTCTTGACAGACTCAGTATATTCCGTGTGTGTGTGTGTTGAGGGGTAACACACCTTGGTGCTATGCCAGGCATCGAAACGGGGCTTCCTGGGCAAGCATGTGCTCCTGCCCTTTGGCTCATAGGCCCAGCAAAAAGACTTGGTATATGCCCAAGCACATCACCCTACTACACCAATTTATACAAAAACAGTGCTCTGTGCACAAAGTAGATCCATTAAGATTCATATATTCCAGGGCTAGAAAAATGACATAGGTCTGGCCTCTTCATATAATTAATCTTTTTGTTTTCATTAACTACCAAATGCAGAACGGCCTCCTGAGAAGAAACAAGCTGCTCATGCAAATAAGACACCCCAAATGCATATCTCCACACAGCAGTTCGAAAAGGACCAGATGCAGAACCAATGCTAAATATAAGCAAATATTCAATAATAGAACCACATGACACACTTCAAAAACTATTATTGAATGAGAACTTAAGAGGCTGAATTTCATTTCAAATGCCAGATCTACAAAAATGATTAGGTATAATAAATAGAAAATACCATGGATAATCAAGTTATTTGTATTCTCTCTCGTTTATTCATTGGTGTGTCTGAAATATACCTCTTGGTTGGCCAGTACAAGGTCAGAAAAATAGATTTTCCTTCTGGCATCATGCCTGCTCGATAGTCTTCAAGCCAAAAAGCATCAGAAATGAATCACTCTTGAGGAAAGAAATCTAAGTGAACCGGACCCTTCTGCTTATGCCATTTCTTGCTCCAAGCAGCTTCTCTTGAAGTCCAAGCTTGCTTTAAGCCACACCGAGCAAACGACAACCAGAACCTGATTATCTGCAGACAAAGTACGTCCCTAGAAACTAGACCTGCACATGTGTGGGCTCCAGAGATCAGACCTGGGACCTCGCAGGTGCCCAGTGCACTGAGCATTTGCTCTGCCATGAGCCACATCCCCTCCGTCCCCTAACTTTCGAGTCTGGCATGGTCACTAGCTCTCAGTCACTCCGCACTGTCCCATACTTGGCTACCCCAGATGGTTCTCTGCGCCAGCAGCATGGTGCCACCGAGATGCTGAGAGGCACTGAGAAGACCCTCAGTGATGTCCGAGTGTGAGCGTAAGGCCCTCAACCTACCAGGCCTTCACCAGCAGGCAAGAGAGCGTGGAGAACAAGGCCCTCAACTGTCCGTGAGGTAACACTGCTCTTTCTGACTCAGACACACCCCTATCAGAGAGGATTGCTTCAGAGATCAAAAACATGACGGTTGTTAATGTTTTTTGTAAATTACAAAGCACTCTACAAATGCAGGGCACTATGGTTAGGTAACTACTGCTTAATTACAACTGTCCTCAGCCCACTCTCAGACATCGGAGGCATGTTCTTGGATTCCGTACATTATTAAGATGAAAGGCTCCTTCATGTGTCCCCAGCCTTTCAAGCCCTAATCACACCATGGCTAAACATTTGTGTTTTCATTAAAACCAAATGCCAAGAAGTCCTCCTAGAGAGACTCCACACTGCCATTATCTTGCCCCAAACACTTATTTATTCCCACAATGCATTCTTTTGGGGGATTTCCTATGATTTCCCAAATAAACTGTTTCACTAACCTACTGCCAAGCCTGACGAGCAAACTGCCCCCGGAGAAGGCTGTGTTGACTTTAGCTCTCGCTTTTTGCTCTGTGGGTTGAAGTTTCTCTTCTCCAGACCACAGAGCTCTACGATCGCTCTACACTTCCCAGGCTGTACTTTACATGCTCTCTTTCATCTCAGGGAAGAGAACTAGTACCCCAGCTTTCTCCCCGGTCCCCTCATTTCTTAACAGTCCTTGGATCCTGGGGGGCTGGGGAGGAGACAGTGCAGCAGGGAGGATGCTTGTCCTCCAGGCAGCAGACCTGCGAGGGGTCCCCGGCACCCTACATGGTTCCCCACGCTCCTCCAGGAGAGATCCCTGAGCACAGAGCCAAGAGTAAGCCCTGAGCATCACTTGGTGTGACCTATCCACCTTACCACAAAAAAATAAATTTTTAAAAATCCCTGAATCTTAAAATATTTAAAAAATTTTACGTAAAGATTCAAGGTTTGCTAAGCCTTCATCTTACAAATCGGACATGCATTATGACGTTTCTTAAGGGTGAGGCTTTGTTTAATCAAGATTGGACAGCTTTAAAAATGAAAATCTAACAGATCGACTTATTGACTTATTATATTTACAATACTAAGTGAGATTCCATTTCTAACAAACCTAGTCAATCAAGTAACATGGTAAAATGCAAAGGCCGTTGGCATCATCAGGCCATCATGTGACCTTAAAGTGATTTTTCAGCTCTTCACCCAGTCCCCACCAGCCCAGAGGAATGAGCGTCTCTCTCCAGCCCGGGGCCTGCTCTGACTGTCCCATGTGGCCCTGAGCCCTGATTGAGAATCCAGACTCCATGCAAGGGGACAGAGAAGGATTAACACATGCAACTGTGCAGCAACGACTTTTAGACACAGTTTAACTGAAAAAACAAAAACAAAAAAACCCCAGTGAGCCCAGGAGCGGAGAATTAGTACTATCAAGTGATCAGAGACAAAACCAAGGCAAAATACCCACCAGCTTCAATTTTCAGGGAATTATTGAAAAACCAACCACTGATGCAGATTCAAAAATGCAAGAGGCACAGACGACCAAAGCACTCCCATTCTTTCTCCGAGAGCACTTGGGCTTGAGCGGAGAGGTGATTCCAGACACAACCGTGCCTTTCTGAAAAGTACTCCCGACTCCAGCTATGGCAGCCGGGAGCTCATTCTGCACCCAGGACCCAAAGACCAGGATTTGCTTTCCAGGAGCTGCGGAAGCAGCTGGGACCAGTGGTCATCTGGGGACCCAGGAAGGGAGGTAGCCGCACGCTTAGCCCTTCCCCTACCAGGACTCAGGATGGATCCCTACCAGTCTCTGCTGCTCCAGGAGAAGGTCTGCTTCTTCCTTCTCCTTCTTGTAGAGGATCTCCATCTCCTGAAGCCTGGAAAGAAGGGAAAGCAGGCACGCGAGAGTGAATTGGGAGGTCACGGGGCAGAGCCGTCAGCTCCACGACCCGGCCGCAGTGCTTTCCACACGGTACCTTTTCTCCATCTCCTGCTTCATGTCGATTCCTTGTTTCTCCAGAAGCTCTCGCTGAGCAAAGGTCCAATCCACAGGCTCGGATGGGGTCTCGGCAGAAGGAGTCTTTTCCCGCTCAGCCCGCGCTTGCTCCGGATGGTTAAAACGGAACACGTGGTTTTTACCCATGATGATCCGGTTTCCTGGTGCCGGAGAGAAACACGGCTTAGAAGTCACCCTGGAAGGAACTGCCCTGCGGCCTGCGGACTCTAACTTCTAGTCTAGAATCTGCATCCTAATCCTATCACTGCAGTTTCTGTTGGTTTATTTTGGGGGGGGGGGGGGGGAGGGAGGTGGAGAGGTGCTGTCACACCCAGAGGTGCTCAGGGGTTACTCCTGGTTCTGCACTCAGAAATCACTCCTGGCACTGCTCCGGGGACCATAAGGGACCATAAGGGATGCCGGGGATGGAGCTCAGTCAGAGTCACACAAGGCAAGTGTGCTTCCAAAGTGAACTATGGCTCCAGCCCCACAAAGACACCTGGGAGGTGCTCCCGGGAGCTGGGGGAGACGAGACCGCCAGCCTCTTGCAACCTCACCTGAGCGCAGCTGAACAGGCTGGGCCACCCTCTTGCCATTGACGTAGGTCTCAGAGCGCTCACAGGGTTCAAGTGTTACGATCACTGCCCAAAGAGAAAAAAAAAAAACACAACAAACTACTATTAGCATCACAGGCAACCTACGGAGTCCAGATCTACACAAAGGGTTTGTAAAGCCACCGAGAGGTAGCTTTGATCTACGTGACAGTTCATTTCAGAGCACCAGAACCAGTCCAGTATGATCGACAAATGTGGCCAAAGAGAAACGGAAGATCCAACGCTGATATCCGGGTCACAGAAATATTCATCCGAATCACAGGAATGCCACTAGATTCCCGCCTGGTAGCGAGCCCAGGAGAAATTGGGCTTTTCCGTCCTGTGAAGGAATCCTCCAGAGGCCGCCCCAGCAGAGGTCCCTCCAGCCCTCCCGCTACTCATCTGCTCCCTTGGTCTGCTCAGAGTCATTAACATTCCAGACCCAGCCAGACTCACCAGCCCCAAAGGGGCCCCTTTTGAAGGGGCTATTTTCATGGAAAGCAGCTCTGCATGCATTCAGAAGCAGCCCCAGCCTCTGTTTCCCACTGTGGGACAGGGCAAGAGTGAGAGTGTCGGGAGGGGAGGGTCGGTTGGGGAATACCGGGCCGGGAAGGTGCCAGGGCAGCCGGCTGCACTCACCGTCGCCACCGCCACCGCGCTCGCTCCGGAAGATACAATGCTCTTCTTTAATGTGGGCCCCACTCAGCACAATGTCCTGGCGCCGCTCAGCGTCTGCTTGGCCAACCCTGAACACAAGGCAGAGTGTTTCCCAGGGAAATGCAGGCTACAAACAAAGCGCTGCCAACAATGGGCCTCTTTCTCCCAAAGAATATTCTCTGGGACATAGAAAAAAAAGGCATCGCCTTTTGGGTTTTGTGTTTTGTCTTTTTTTTTCCTCTAAAGGCTTTCAACTGCAAATTCTATTTTCACATACAATCAACCTCCCTCCAGAATAAGAAACCAAGGGGCTATGATACACTATGTTAACTCACTCGGCATTATAAATCGCGCGCGCGCACACACACACATTATTATAAATGACACACACACATTATTATAAACCACACACACACACACACACACACACACACACACACACCCCTGCACGAGGCTCCCTGTGTAGAAAGGAAATTTCTATGTGAATCTTCTAGGGAAAAACTACAAACTAAGTGGGTTAGCTAGACCAATAGTGTAGTTAGATCAATCACATCATTTGGAAATGGTGGAGAGGAGAGTTTATAATGATTTCAAGTGAGGAATCAAATCACTTGCTAGAAATTTTTCAACAAACAACTTTGCTTTAATTACGTAATCACTGAAGATGAAGCCAGGAAGGGGCCGAAATAGAAAGCAGTGTACCTTGTGATTCCATCTTTGATGTAATAAAGCAGGCATTCTGACATCAGCGGGTCCTCATTGAGATTGACGAGATGCGGGGTCTGCAAAAGGTTATGGGAAAGCAACTGGGTTACCACGGGCAAAACTGTGACAGCGTTCGGCGCGTGCAGAGCAGGGAAGCTTCCAGATTTCCCACAGTGCCATCAAGAGGCTCTCTCCCCAGCTGCCCACTGCACGGATGCATTCTCTTTAAAAATGGGGGCTGGGAGAAAAGACCCAGATCTTTTCTTTGGAGGGGGAGTTACACCCAACAATGCTCAGGGCTTCCTTCTGGCTCTTGCATGGACTCGGGTCATTCCTGGTGGTATTCGGGGAACCATATGGGATGGAGGGGATTGAACCTGGTGGGCAGTGTGTAAGGCAAATGCCCTCTCTGCTGGACTGTTGCTCCAGCCCCCAGAAGACCCCTATCTCGACAGGACCTGAGCATGGACAGCAAACCAAAGAAACCCAACCTGTGACACGCTTAAATGACCATTTTTGTATGGGTTTGGGCAAAAATCTTGAGGGGCAATAGAATGGGTCAACAGGAAATAGGCCTCTTTGACTTTTTTTTTTTTTGAGCTGCAGGTGTGTTTAAGCCCAAAATGGAGAGGTTTTTCTCCCTTCACTTCGGCTCAACTGGGAAGGAGCTCGCTGATTCTCCATTCTCTCCTGACAGTCTGGCGGGCAGGACCCAGACATTCCTCCTGCGGGTCCCCTAATCCCCACCCCGCACCCCCCTAGATGGTGTCTGGATCCCAGTCACCCCCATGGGCGCCCACCCCCGCTCCCCAGGTCCCCGTGTCTTGCCCAGGTGTGTGTGTGAAGCTCCCCTCCGTTTGGCGTCTGCTACTTGGCTGAGTCTAGCCCCAGAATGGACGTCTGAGCACCACTGGGGGGCTGGGGGGGGGTCCTAAAACCACAGGCCCCAAGTAGCTCCACAACAAGCACAGCTGGACAGGGATGGCCAGGACTGGCCCTGGGCCCCAGAACACCTCCTGGCAGCCTCTGTGATTTTTTCTCCCCTACAATCTCAAAAGTATTTACCTTTAATTACTTTACAAAAATGTTCCTACACCCCTATCATTTCTCGCTATCATTTTTATCAGAGCATCCTTGGTTACAATTATTGACTATTTTTTGTTTGTTTTGTTTGGGGGCCACAGCTGGCTGTGCTCAGGGGTTACTCCTGGCTCTGCACTCAGGGACCATATGGGGTCCCGGGGACCAAACCCAGGTCAGATGCGTGCAAGGCAAGTGCCCTCCCCACTGTGGCTCCATCTCTTTGGCCCCACCTTGATTGTGGGGAGTGATCCTTGAGTACACCAAATCTCTGAGTGGACAGATAGCTCAGTGGACCAAGTGCGTGCTTTGCATGCAGGGAGCTGAGTTCATGCCAGAGCATCAACTCCAGCAGCCCGAGCACCACAGAATGCGGGGCCAAAACCCAAACAAACCCCCCACACTTGTCCTGGTAGTTCTTGATCCTTAAAATACCTTCACGTATGTGCAAAGGCACAAATGAAGCCTATCAAACCCTTAACAGCTCTGCAGCCTGGAAAAACTCTATGACCTCCAGCATCCGTGGGCTGCAGTGATGCTGGAAGGGCTGGAATGCACGGCTCGCTCCACCAGGACAGTGACGACTGACACAGCACCCGTGGGGGGTGCCCGGCATGGCTCGCTCCATCAGGGGCCCCGGCACTGACCCTGGGTACAGCACCCACAGGGGTGCCCTGCGCTGCAGGAGGAGCCACCCGGAAGCACAGGCTCCTGGGCAGGGTGAGATGAGAAGAGGAAGTCACACACTGGAAGAGGACGGGCATCACAGAGCTGCTATCTGAAGCCGTGACCCATGGGTCACGCCGAGGGGAGCAGGGTGGAAGTGTCTCGGTGGCTGGAACCTGGACCACCTACCTTCTTAGGTGAGAAGACCCCCAGCGTCCCTCCGTCTTCCCGAATGGCCACGCCCATCTCGGCCAGCAGGGCCTCCCTGGGGAAAAGCACCAAGGCCGCAGCGTGAACCACGGTTATACACATGCACACAACTAGGGCTTGTCATATACACAGACACAACCCAGTCCACTGAGATGTGGCCCTGGTCCCTGCTGCAAAGTCATTACTGAAACGTGACGGAATCTGCGCCCACTGTCCTTAGGGCATTCTGAGAAGCCCCCAGCAGGACAGGGGTCCGGCCCGGCCTCTGAGGGGCCCGGCTAGCTGCTCCACTGTTTCAGTTCTCTGCCGTTCCGTTTCTGTCCTTCCTGCTTACTATCTCCCGGTCCTGCTTTCTGTTTCCCTGACCCCGGGGCCAGAAGCCAGGCCAGCGTGTGCAGACCGATGCCTCAGCTGCCCTCCTGCCCCTCTTCTCAGGCAAGCTTTCACCTGGCTCTGCACTCAGGAGTTACTCCTGGCGGTGCTCAGGGGACCCTATGGGCTGCTGGGAATCGAACCCGGGTCGGCCGCGTGCAAGGCAAACGCCCTACCCGCTGTGCTATCACTCCAGCCCCCAGCATTCCCTATTACAGAAAACCAACAGCCTTCCTTTCTCATAAGGATCCTTAGCATGAGCAGGACAGGAGCTGAGCACAGGACTCCCTGGAGAAACATAAATGTGCATTTCCTCTTAAAGTATGCCCCAGTGAGAATTATTTTCATTTTCTTTCCATGGGGGATTGCGGGGAGAGGCTGGCCCTTTAACGGGGCTGGGGACAGCACGACAGGCCAGACTCAACCTGGGGTTGGGGAGTGCAGGGCAAGGGGCGTAGCCTCTCCTATCTCTCCTGTTTATTTTGGGAGGAACGGTTCTTTGCTTTAAACTCCTATTCCCTCGCTGCTCACCATGAACTTAATCCAGATTCCCTAGAAATGTTAGAATATTCCCAGAGTCTAGCGCCCTCCCCTCCCTGCCCTGGGGTTCAGCCCCTCCCCCCATCCTGCTCCAGACCCCACCCCCACCCGCCCCACCCTGCACAGCCGCGCCCTCACCTCTCCATCCTGATGGCTTCTGTTTTCCGTAGTTTTTCCTCCCAGGTTTCATTCAACTCAGCGATGATCTTCTCGGATTCCTGAGGGAGGAAACGAGTCTCAGGGCTTCCCCACAGCGCAGGAGGGCAGGGAGATATGCGCATTTGAGTGTGATTTCCACCCTTTCTCTTTAAAAAGTTAAGGGTCACACCTGGCAGTACTGGGGACCTGCTGCGCCCCGGGCAGGGCCTGGTCAGGCCACGGGAGGGGCCGCTGGAGGCCGGGGAGCTGGAGCAGCTAGAGTCACTCCAGGGCATCACTTGTGCACCCTCGGGCCCTCGACCACCACCCAGCAAATGCCAGGGTGAACAATCCGGATCTTCGTCTCCTCGTGAAAGCCCCATGTCACGTTAAACTTGCCAGCTTTCCCCGTCGTAATCGGAATGACCTGCCCTTTGCTAGAGGGACGTCCCCACCCTGGCCGGGGCCGAAGCCAGGAGAAAGGTGTTTTCTTTCACAGTGTGTATGGATCCCACCTGTGCCTGAGAGCCGCTGAGGCCACAATTTCCCCATCACTGGCCAAAACGCAAGAACTAAAACCTACTTCCTGCTTTCAAGGCATGCCGGGGAGAGTTCTGGTGACAAGGACTACAGGTGACCATTCCTGACGCCACGTGTGTGCGAGGAGCTGGGGATGGGACAGGTGACAGGGAACAGGACGTCTGCCTGGGTCTCGAGGGAGAAACAACACGTGACTCACACCGCACGCCGTGGGCAGCCAGCGCTGAGTGCCCCAGAGAGGAACGGACAGGGTGAGGGAGTGGGTGGGCAGCGCAGGGCTGGCCGTGCTGGGGAAGGAAGCAGACACGCTGGACAGCGCCGAGGTCTGGAACAAGGTGCTCCAGGGCCCGGGAAGAGGGCAAGGGAGGCTCCTGAATGGAAGGCCCAACTCAGTGAGAATCAAAGCAGGAGGGTGAAAAGTGTGTGTGTGCGTGTGCGCGTGCATATATCCTTGTGTGTCTCTGTGTGTGTGTAAATGGAGTCTGAGGAGTTAACCGTGGTGTGGAACAGCGACATCCCTCGTCTCAGCGATTAAGTCTGAGAAATCTGGGCTGGGGCCAGAGCACAGGCTGAGCACAAGCTTCTGTGGGACACCTGGATCTGACCCTCATCCCACAAGGGGCCCGAGCAACACTGGGAGCAGCAGCTGAGCACTGGGCCCTGAGCAGCATCACCAGTATGGCCCCTCAAACAGTCCAGGATGGACTGTTTCCTTTATTTCCAAAATAAAGGAAACAGTCTTAATAGTCAACAAAATACTTCACTGCATAATTCCTTTAATAGGCCACTGGAAGAAGCCTGTGGGGTCCAACAACACGGATGCCAACAAGCAGAGACATCTGGTGGAGTCAGAGAAACACAACAGAACGGGGGGCGATTGCCCTGCTCACGGCCCACAAGGGTTTGATCTCCAGCATCCTGTGTGGTCCCATGAGCACCATCAGGAGTGATTCCTGAGTGCAGAGCCAGGAGGAAGCCCTGAGCATCACCAGGTGTGGCCCCAAAAACAGAAACAAAAAGACTTAGTTTTCTGGAATAAGAGAATGGAGTATGTGAGAGAAAAAAAATAAATAAAAACTTGGCAGTTTTTCTGCAATGGATGGAATCTGAGGATACCAGGCTAGGTGCAGTGAATGGGAAGGGGAAGGACTGGATGACCTCATTCATATATGCAGTGTGAAGACATGACACAGGGAACGGACAATCCCCGGAGGAAACAGACCCTCGGCCACTGCCAAGAGAACAATGAACTCCGGATGCAGGGAGGTAGAGGAGGGTACAGACATCAGGGTGTGCGTGCGCGCGTGTATGTGTTTGGGGGTGGGGTGTGTCCTGAAGTAGCAAATATTAAACCACCAGACAGAAATGGCTGTAAGCCACAGTCACCGTCACTATCACTGTCCTCCCGTTGTTCAAGGATTTGCTTGAGCGGGCCCAGTAACGTCTCCATTGTGAGACTTGTTGTTACTGTGTTTGGCATATCGAATACGTCACGGGGAGCTTGCCAGGCTCTCCAAGTGGGGTGAAGGAATCGAACCCGGCTGGGCTGGGCCGGCTATGCGCAAGGCAAACGCCCTACCGCTGTGTTATTGCTCCAGCCACAGTACTCCATACAAAATAAAAACAAAGCAGTACGCTCAAAGTGATGGGCTGTTTTTAAAAGCCAAGAGCAAAGACTCAAGGCAACAGTGGCAAAAGCAAAGGCGAGTACTGGGACAGCAGCTGGGAGGGCATGAAGGTGCAGGGGGCCCGGGCCCAGGGCCGTGAGAGGGAGAGAGCTGGAGGGGTGTGGCGGGGGAGAGGCCTCAAGCCACTGTAATGGGGAGGTGGAGGCAGAGAGAAAGATCCGCCTGGGTGCCAGGTCCCCTTGCAAGGCCTGCGCCCACCTGCTGTTCGTCTCTCCAGCTTTGCCAGGAGAGTTTTTTTCTTCTTCTTCTTCTTCTTCCTGCATTAATTCTCTTTAGGAAAAGCTTGGGTCCGATCTGGGGTTTAATTCAAGGGGAAGAATGAGCAGGGCCTCGGGAAGCGAAGCAAACGTTTAGGGATTCGCTCCCCACCGCAGACAACTCTAAGGCGACTGCTCTGATTAAGTGGCCACCAAGAGGGAAGTCCCGGCTGTCTCAGTCAAGAGATGACACGAGCCAGCAGCATACGGTATGTTAACTCGAGTTCTCAATACAGCTCCAAGCTGCGATGTTTTGCTCTTTGGGCCCCACCCAGCAGTGCTCAGGACTTACTCCTGGCTCTGTGCTCAGGGATCACTCCTGGTGGTGCCCGGGGGACTGTATGTAATGCCAGGGATCGAACCCGGGTCAGCCACATTCTAGGTAAATGCCCTAAATGCTGTACTAGAGCTCTAGCCCTTCAAGTTGCAATTTGCATGGTGTCTAGGAAGCCATTTCTCACAAACTCTGAAGAAAGGTTGGAGACAATTCCGTCAGCAAAACTTCAGTGCTGAAAATGCCCGGGAAACTGTTCCAGAAGCATCTTGGGAAGCTAAGCGCTGACCTGGGTGGGCCCTCTGCCCGGAGCCCCCTGTGGGCGAGGATTTCCTGCCTCGTAGGCTGTTGCTTCCATGGGCGGAACTAACAGGTTTTACAGAGAATAGGCTGTAAAAACAGTCACCATAATGAGGAAAGGCCGCAGGCATGCGGTCTGGGCCTGGTGCTAAACTGCTGACACATTTTACCAAGCTGTTCTCAGCACCTGCTTGACTATCAGCCATCAAGAACATCCAGGGAGGATCAATACATGGCAAAAGGCATCTGTTTGCTACAGAGAGATGAGCACTGGATACTACAATTCTTCTCATTGGTGTACAGAGATGCATTACCCTCACATTAAAGACTTCATGAGTAAAAATAAATAAAGCAGCAGAGCCCGGCAGAGAGAAGCGCCCGCCTCTGACCAGCTTCCCCCGCAGACGGCCCCAACACAGGGATCCCCAACCTGGAGCCTGGAAGCCCGATTTAAGGTGAAACTGAAATGGCAATTTAAGCTTCAGGAGCACGAGCGGAGATACCATTTACTGGGTCGGCCTTCCTATAGGGTGCTGAGTGTTTTCCCAAATGACAGAGTGACATCGGCAACTTCTTTTCAGTTTCAAGGAACGAAAAGTTCAGGGATCCTGTGATTGTCTCTGTGTGTGAGTGTGTGTGTGTGTGTGTGTGTGTGTGTGTGCACGCATACGCACACGCCCATCAGTTATCTGTTCAACCCTAGTTATTAAAAATCACGTTCACATACAAAACCCAACTTAAACTCTTGTTGTGATGCAATCAAAATGGCAGAGAAACCCATAGAAAAGTCAGATGTTTCTCAATCAAAAAAAAAAAGAGAGAGAGAGAGAGAGAGGGAGAGAGATTTAAGCTATGACATTTGAAAGGTTAAGTGCTTATAACATGGAACATTCTTTGCAGTCATCAAATAATGAAGGTTTTACTGTGCTGAACATGGAGCGTATCTAAGAAACTTCCGAGGGTGGGGCCTGGGCCGCTAGCACAGCGCCGGCCCTGTGTGTGTCTGGAACGAATGCATGCAGATGCTTACAGCCTAGCGCGGCACCTGAAGTGCTGACTGACGCCGGGCCACAAAACAGACCCCAGACCACCCTGCAGGAAAGCTGCACTAGGTCGGGACCCAGTGCCAAGATGCAGGGATTCCAACTCTGTGAGCTGTGAGGAAACAGACCAATTACAGACCGATTACCTTTGCCAGAGAAGCCTGGGAGGGCATACGGTCCATAAGATGAGGTAAATGTAGGTGGTCTGGGGGTGGGGGTCTCCTTTTCTGTTTTTGTTTTTTTTTGGGGGGAGAGGGGTGACACCTGGCATTGCTCAGGGGTTACTCCTGGCTCTGCACTCATGAATTACTACTGGCAGTGCTCGGAGCACCATATGAGATGCTGGGGATCGAATCCAGGTTGGCTGCAAGCAAGAAATAAGCCCTTCCCACTGTGTGATCATTCCAACCTCTAAATTATTTCTGAGAGGTCAAAAATAAAAGAGAATTCCGTGGAAAGTCAACGTGACTCCTTTCTCCTTGTCCGTGAACACTCTCCTACACACTCTCTCTGTGCTGTCAGCGGCTGTCCAGCACTGCACCCTGACCCCCCAGGAATGGAATTCCCGCCATCCACCACCTCGTCAGCACCTCAGCCCCAGGGAAATCCCGTGCTGCATCAAAAGCTGGGGACCGAGGGCAAAGCCACCCCGAAGCCTTTGTGTACAGCTAGGGGGAAGAGAAGGCTTCGTTCATTGGGCTTAGAAAAGAATCAAAACAAATTTATTTTCCAGGCAAGGTTCTGGCTTGGTTTTGGTGGGAGGTACTAAAGATGGGAGAGGTGCCTGGATAACGGGGTGTCGCCCCGGGAAACTGGGAGACACGGAGGGGCCTGCTTTGTGAGGAGCCCGCTTCATGCTCTCACTCCCACATTCAACATTCTTTTCAGCTGTTGGCACAAAACTGGCACCACTTTCTATTCACTCTGAAATGTACACGGAGGGAAAGTGTAATCTCATTTGTACATTGTGGCTTCCGTACGCCAAGAGGCTGGTTCAAAATCTACAAGGAAACGGCCGATGTGTGGGAGAGTTCCCTCTGCTCCCCAGAGATTTTCCCAAGGCTGCCCGGGCCGCCCCCCGCCCCCGCTCTGCCGCGCCTGCTGTGCCCAGCGCACGGGCAGAGCCTTCCCCAGCCTTCAGGTGACTCTTCAGTGACTTCAAAGTCAGTTTCACAGGAGCAGAAACTGGCAACCTCCAGACAGACACACAGCTCAAGAAGGGCTTCTCACTCCCTCATTTTAGAACTTCCCTCCTTTCCACACACGAGCAGTGGTGGAACAAGCTGACTTCTTCTGTTTCGGAAACATTTTAGGGGGGGCCACCCCTGGTGGTGCTCAAGGCTCACTCCTAATGATCACGTGGGACCCCGTCAGGGGCCCATTGGGAGGCTGGGGATGGAATCCGGGTCGGCGGCCTGCAAGGCCAGCACCCTCCCAGCTAGACGTATGATCTCTCCAGCTCAGCACCTTCTTTAAATTTTATTTATTTATTGGCCTTTTGGGTTATATCCGGAGATGCACAGGGGTTACTCCTGGTTCTGCACTCAGGAATTATTCCTGGCAGTGCTCAGGGGACCATGTGGGATGCTGGGACTCAAACCTGGGTCGGCCTGTGAAAGGCAAACGCCCTCCCCGCTGTGCTGTCACTCCAGCCACCAAACCCCCACCCCCAGCACCTCCTCTTAAAAGTGATGCAACACCCAGGGGAAAGGGAGGTGGCTAAGCCCACCCATCAGATAAACCTGGAAACAAAAAAGAATGACATAAGATCTACTTTTTTTTCCTCCCCCATCCTGCAATTTTTGATCTTTAACTCAAGTTAAATTCCTGTTTTTCCTTTTTTTTTTTTTAATGTTTCTTTGGGCTGGAGGTGAGAGGAACAACATCCCAGCGATGCTCAGGGGTTACTCCTGGCTCTGCACTCAGGAATTAGTCCTGGTGGTGCTCGGGGGAACCATCTGGAATGACGGGAACCGAACCGGTGATGGCTGCGTGCAAGGCAAGAGCTCTCCCTGCTATACTATCTCTCTGGCCCCTGCATTCCTAGTTAGTGGTAACATTCTCCAGCCCTTCGTTTTTCAGGGGGCGTCACTGTTCTCAGCAGCAGCAGGACTGCTGGGAGGGGGTGCAGGGTGGCAGCCACCCCCTCCCCCAAGCACCACTACTCAGGGTTCTCCCCGCCTGAGCCACAAGCTACGAACCCAACCATCAGCGGGGAGGTGAGGGGCCGGAGAAGAAACTGTGACGCTGTCACGGGGCACAAGCAGGTGCCTGTCGGGGGCCCCGGCCCTCTCCAGTCCGGGAGAAGGACACCCGGTCACAGCTCTGCTCCTGCGCAGAGGGTGGGAAGCCCACGACTGGGGGGGCGGGGGAGGGGGCGCACAGAGCTGCAAAGGCAGGACGCAGGCTGCGAGCTCCGGGCCCGCCACCCAGTGAGTGCCCACTGGGAGGGCCACCCCTCCACAGGAACGGGGGTCCCCAGGCTCTCCACGGGCTTCCGGGAGACACCATCTCACACATCTGAGTGAAACTGGAAAAGCTGTCCGAATGTTCAAGCTCCCTTAGGAGTGGGGATTTCCTTACTGGCTCTTGGCTGGAACGGCAGGACAGTGGGGAGGGCGCTGCCTTGCACGGAGCTGACCCGCCATCCCATACGGTTCCCTCAGCACTGCCAGGAGTGATTCCCGAGCGAAGGGGCAGGAGTAACCCCCGAGCACCACCAGGTGCCACCTCCCCCTTCCCCACCACCACCAAAGAAAGAAAGGACCAGCTCTAACAGAATCCAACCTCACACCAAAACCCAATCGTTTCAAATGAACTCCTCTCTACGAAATTTTTCTTTTTTTTGCTTTTGGGGTCACACCCGGCAATGCACAAGGGTCACTCCCGGCTCTGCACTCAGGAATTACTCCTGGCGGTGCTCGGGAGACCATATGGGATCTGGGAATCGAACCTGGGTCGGCCGCGTGCAAGGCAAACGCCCTACCTGCTGTGCTATCGCTCCAGCACCCTCTGCCGAATTTTTAACCAAGCCGTGTCACTGCGCCTGGTCAGCTCCCTGAGTGTCACCTCATGGCCTGAGCGTCTCTCCCACCTCTGCCCGGCTGCACCAGACACTCCAAAACCTTCTCGACCACCTCCAAGCATCGAATTCTTCCTCCCGCATGCTGAGCCCCGATCCCAGCGCCCCCCCAGGGTGCCACCCCCCAGCCACCCCCTGCAGCGCAGCCTCATACCTTCAGGCGCTCGATGGCTTCCTCTCCCCCCGGGGTAGACATGATCCGCTCCTGGATGCTGCTGGCGGACGGGAAGCCCACCTGGCTACTGAGCGAGCAGGAGGACGGGGAGGAAGTGAGGGACTCGATGGACGCTGTGGAGAAATTGCCAGGGCGTTGATTCTCAGAGGCTAGCAAGTACCTATGCTTATTGTTCTGAAAATCTTTCAGATCTGAGAGGCAGAAAGGAGGAGAGGCAGGAAACACAGGAGAGAGAGGAGAAGAGGAGGAGAAAAGACAGGAAGGAAGACCAGTGTGAGAAAGGAGAGCTTCACAGCGTCAGACAAGTACAAGTTATCGTCCAGAGTCAGGGTCTAGATGGCAGTTCTGAAACATGTCTGTCAGGAACGCTGGGTCCCCCGGGCCGAGGACCACTCGGGAAATTAGTGGCCATTAATGTCTGCCGTGGGTGACCCAACCACGCGGCAGGAACATAGGCCTTAGAAGGTACTGTGGGCAGCTGCGCCTTGTGGACCCCAATCTACAATGGCTGCAGACCCACACTTCCAACAACACTAGCTCATAACACCTAGCGGGGGGGAATCGACTTATTGACCAAAACCAAAACAGAGCTTGGACCCCTGTTTTGATATTCAGGGTAAAAAAAATTCCCAAGAAAGTATCCTAGTTAAAAATCTGAGGAGCTACCAGTGCTCTCGGGATGGACTCCAAAGATAGTGCCCTTCAGGAGTCGGGGAGACAGTGCAAAGGGTCGGAGCACGGCCCTGGTGTTCTCATAGCCTGCGCTCGACCCCCCAGTGCTCCGACACCCCGACATCGCCTGGTGTGGCCCTGCTGGCTACGCCTAAGAGCTGCCAGGCTGAGGGCCCCAAGCCCCAATGGGGCATCTCCCTTAAAAAATGGCATCTTTAAAATACAGGAAGTGCTCGGAGCTGGAGCAATAGCACAGTGGGTAGGGTGTTTGCCTTGCAAACGGCCGACCCGGGTTCGATCCCCGGCATCCCATATGGTCCCCTGAGCACCGCCAGGGGTGATTCCTGAGTGCAGAGCCAGGAGTAACCCCTATGCAACGCCGGCTGTGACCCAAAAAGCAAAATAAAATAAAATAAAATAAAATACAGGAAATGCTGATGCCCGCACTGCACTGCAAGTCCCGTTTAAGAACACGGGTAGCTGACGGCCACGAGAAGGCCAGTTCACGAGTGAATGAACTGGTGCAGTTTCTCGGCCTCTCCACTGGAGCAAGCAAAGCTGGAGGCCGAGGGGTCGCACAGGGAGCCTCAGCCTGCCCTCAGCCTGCCCACGAGCCACCAGAGCCCGCAGCGCCTGAGAGGCTTCCCTCCATTCACGAGGGGAGCACTGCACTTCTGGGCTTTCATCTTCACTGTCCACAATGAAAATGGCAAAAATTGGTGATGGCGCTCTTTGTACTTTTCTCCATTAGTCATCAGTCTCAGTGACATCAGAGCCAAAGTACCCTATTTTAAAATGAGTTTGCTTTCTAACTTGAGGGGGGGAAAAATCTATACTGCTTAAAATTCCTCTCAGAACCAAATAAGTTTTCTGTGAAGGACATGAATCAACATGAAGGGTCTGCAAAGGGACGGGTCCTAACCCGACCCATCCAGGCCAGGTCCTGAAGCCCTGGAGAATCAGGGCAGCCCTGAGACAGTTTGAAAACCACCATCTGCAGATACAGAGCACAGGCGCACAAGCAGGTTCTTAAAGCGGCGGCGGGGACCGGAGTCACCACGCAACGGTGGCTGGGCAGGGAGCGGGGCAGGTGGGGCGGAGACGGTCCCCTGGACACATGCAAACCCCCAGGGACCCCAGAGCAGGGGCTCCAAGCAGCCACCGGGAGGAGGGAAGGGGCCAGGGCTGTTCTCCTGCGCGGGTGTTGGAGTCAGATGCTGCCATGCACAGAGCGACTCAGGAAACGCCCCGGCTGCTGGGGACGCGTGGCAGCCAGCGGGAGCGGCACCACCTGCGGCACAGAGCGAGAAGCAGGGGGTCTGTCTACCCCAGTTCTCAGCAAGCTGTGGAAATCCCAGACAGAGCTGTTCCGGTCCAAGGGACACCGGGCAGAGTCGGGGGTGGGGGGTAGGGGAAGGTCTGAGCCTGGCATGTAACTCCCTCAGGGGGAAGGTCTGACTGAGCCTGACTGAGCCCAGGACGTGGCTCCTTCAGGGAGAAGGTCTGACTGAGCCTGACTGGGCCCGGGACGCGGCTCCTTCAGGGGGAAGGTCTGACTGAGCCTGACTGAGCCCAGGACGCGGCTCCTTCAGGGAGAAGGTCTGACTGAGGCTGACTGGGCCCGTGATGCGGCTCCCTCAGGGGAAGGTCTGACTAAGTCTGACTGAGCCTGACTGGGCCCGTTACACAGCTCCCTTCAGCACTCCTGGGAATCTGCTCAATGTTCCCGAGCCTCCTGACAGGCTCTGCTAGAGAAACCAGCAATGATAACCTAAAATGTGACCAGACAACACCAAGAGCTTTCCTCTCTTCTGAGAAAATTCCTCAGCGAATTTATCTCGAGGGGGCCAGACGTAATTTCCTCACAACTGTCCTCCGCAGGGAGAGAATAACGAGGCCCAGTGGTTTATAGAACACCCTCACTGGTAGCCCACGTCAGACACCGACGTTTTTAAAAACGTTTCCCTAATCAGCAGGCGAGCTGGCCCCAGGATATGGAGGAAAGCAGCTTACTACAAACACAGGCGAGTGCTTTGCCAGCGTTGAGAAAGGGGGGGAAAGGGTTTTTTAAATTATATAATCAGACCTCGAGGGATCTCAAGAAGCCAAAAGAGCTACGGTCGGGATGAACCGCCAGGTCCCGACCCTCGTGGACCTGCAGGACCTCGAGGGCGAGTGAGCTGCTGTTTCTGTGTGCAGCGACTTTACTGGCAAACGAGTGGGGGACCGTCCCACATGGCTGATGGTGTCCCTGTGAGAACCTTTCGTGGGCAGGCTCATAGAAACCACCACTGAGCCGGGGCCATCGCCGTGGGCATGCAGTGGCCACTGGGTTCGGCTTCAGCTATTTTTCCCACAGGAGCAGAAAATCTGCAATGTCGAAGCAGCCAGAGAGACTTTGGCCTCTCGGCTGCGGCTCCCCAGGATCGCTGTGGCGAGGGAGAGGGTTCGAGGGGGGCCGCGCCGGCAGCGTGCTCTGTCTGGGGTTTCCCGGTGAGGCTGTGGGCATGCAAAGCTCACGGGCACAGCGGCCCGGCAGAGGAGGGCAGCGGACCGAAGGGCTGGCGAGGGCCAGGCCAGAGAAATACACACATTTGCCTCCGCTTCCGGAGTAATCGTCCATCAGTGGATCGACTGAAGGTGAAGCAGGAGGGAAAACACAGAGAGGATCGAAGTTCAGGCTCGGCAGTGACACGGGGAGGGGACAGGGCAGAGTGTGGCACGCGGGAAGATGAAAAGTTAACACGGAGAGTATATTATCATGTTAAACACTGCGCTGACTGACTGAGGCCCAGAATTCCCAACGATTCCGCATTTTACACCCAGCCAATGGAAATGCGTTGTCAGGACAACTCCTATGCTACCTGAATCACCAGCCCAGTCACAGAAACATCTGATGAGGCAGATGGTGAAGGCGGGTCACTAACATGAAAATAGACTCATTTTAAGACAAGAGTGTAAAAGCAATATTCCCTGAAATTCTCACCTTGAGTTTGATAGGAAATGAAGCCTGTGCCAGTCACATGTGGGGGGGAGGGGGCATTCCATCATATCGGGAGTAGGGGCGCTACAGTTGCCTAACACTGTGGCCCCACAAAGCCCCAAAATGTAAGGAACATTTTTATGAAGCGATTCATTTTCCTGTAATAAGCTTAACATTCCAGATAAACCAGCGACTCACCTAAAACCTAACTCTAATACAAATACAAAGAGTGATCTATTCGTATTTTTCAAATTATTAATTTTGTGGGTTGAAATGGTCCAGTACTAAGTATAAGAAGGAATTCTAAGATTGGCTCGATATTTTCCTTAAGGTAAAAAGTGAAAACTCCCTTTCACTGTCATTCCGCTTCATCGGTTTTCTCAGCCCTGAGGACCCCGATGCGGAGAGCGCACCTCAGGGCTGCCCCACTGACTTACTATCAATAATATCGCCAAGGCCCTGGGCACGGAGAAGGTCCTTGAGCCGTGTCACCTCCTCCTTGAGCTCCCGGACGAGCTTGGCGTTGGGGTCCTCGTTGATGACCGCATTGCACTTGATCTGCTTTGCACGATCCGCATATCTAGGTGCGAAAAGAAAACCCACTCAGTGCTTCCTGATCTTCGTAAAGATGAGGAAAAGGGTCAAAATGCTTCCCCCACGATGTTTCAGGGCCGTAAAGGGCCGGTGACTTCGTCTGTGCGAAAGTACAGGCTTGCATGTGTGACCTGGGTTTGATTGCTGGAACCACCAAAACACACACACGCACACAAAATATATACTAAAAAGGTAAGCCAACAGACACACACCTGAAATACATATCAGGAAGGAATGGCAGCACTAACTTGTCTGACGTTATAGTTTCTCTCCCGCAAAAAGACACAGAAAGGTCTCGAATGGGAGCCACGGGGACACCCCAGAGCAGCGCAGTGTCCGCGGCTCGCTATTCACACACAGGAGCCGCCCGTTAGTGGACACTCCGCCACACTCTGCCATGGGAAGGGTTTTGTTTGCTTTTGGGGTTTCGTTTTGTTTTGGGGCCACACCCAGCAATGCGTAGGGCTAACTCGAGGCTCTGCACTCAGCAATCATTCTGCAGGCCTGGAGGACCCTAAGGGGTGCCAGGATCGAACCCAAACCAGCCACATGCCAGGCAAGTGCCCTCCCTACTGTGCTATGGCTCTGGCCCTCGTCACATTTTTTTTTCTTTTTTGGTGCCAAGAATTGACTCGGGACCTCCTACTTGACAAGGATAATTCAAGGCAAACGCCATGCCTGATCTTTCTGGTCCCTAGAGCCAGAACTTTAAAAATATCACATGTACTCAAAATCACCTTGCTTTTTACAATTTGAGCACTTAGATGCCAAATAAAACATTTGGCATTTAATGCAAACACACGGAGACACTTTCTCTTTTTTTTAAATAGAAGTGAATGCTATACAAAATCAAAAAAGTCATCTAAAATATATCATCTGGGTAACTGCAATATCTTTCCTCCGAATCAAAGTCACCTCTTGCCTTACCCTAGGGATGGGAAAGCCCAGAGTGGAGGCAGCGGCGCAGGGGTCAGACGGGCAGGTCCTGCAGGCACAAGGCCCCGAGTCTGACCCCAGCACTGAGAGTCTGTCTGGTCTGGTTGAACAAGCTTGCTTGGGAGCCCCCAAAACACTTCCCCTGCCCCCCCCAACCCAAAAAGGAAATAAAATCTAAAAAGGAAAATGAATGAGATCATAAGTTTTGCTATAATAACAAAATTTCTTTTCCCCATGGTTCCTGTCATGAGAGAAGGTCACCACCTGCAGCACTACCCCCAGAACCACCCATGGCAGGCAGACAGACAGACAGACAGACAGACAAACAGAAAGACGGGAGCAAGGTTGAGTACCTGAGCGTGCTCAGGGTCTCGTCGTAGTTAATGTCCGCAGGGCTCAGGGCTGCGACCATTGCAGTCCGTGAATTGCCACCTGGAAAGAGACTCGCTGGATTAACTCACATCACACTCATTTGGGGGGGGGGGGAAGCATTTCTCCATCCATTCAGAGGGCACAATCTGTTTCTGGAAGTTCACCAACAAGTCTTTGGTGACCCCCCTGTTGAGCACTGCAAGCAACCAACACCAGTGGCCTGGGTCCACACAGCCACCTCTCCCCTCCCTCACACACCCCCTGTGCTGAACCCAGTCTACTGGGCCATGCTTGAAAATGCCCAAGTCACCGGAGGCACGGACTGGTCACCTGGGTCCTGCCAGCCATCCCCTACAGCAATATTGCACACGGATCAGAGCCTCCTTTCCGTCAAGAAGACAGAGGGGCTAATGACAGGAAGTGCAGGGACCAGAAGGCCCAGAGCAGGGGTGGAAAGGAGGCAGCCTGCACAAGTCTGAATTCCAGCACCGCAGAGGGGTCGGAGGGCTTCAAATGGCACAGAGGGCTGCGTGAGTGCAGGCTGGCATGCAGCGCCCAGGGGGCACTCAAGCACCCTCAGGTGGCCTCCAGAAACATATAAAAGAAAGCTAAACAAACTCAACCACCTTAAAGCAAAAGCAAAAAGGGAAAAAAGGAAGGCACATGCAGATGAGCCAGATGAATACAGACTATTCTCCAGACAGGAACCATGACCACAGACAAGAGCAGACGGCTTAAGAAGCGAGGCACAGCAGGGACCAGCGTACCGAGATTTTCTCGAAGGAGCCAAGTCAGAACAGAATCTCTGTAGGGAATAAAATCTGTTTTCTTCTTCTTCTTGCTCTGTGAAACAGAAAGAAGCAGCCTCAGAGTTGTGTCTTTGAGAATGAGGAAGCTGAGACTATGACAACTATCCTAAAATCTTCAAGGCAATGAAGCAGACCCCCTTCCCTGTTCTAACTTAACTCGCAGTTTCAGTTCTTCACAATACCCTAAAAGTCATGGAGTAGTTTTTTCTTCTTAATTCTGATATTTGTTCGAAAATAAGCGACACAGGCCAGGAATGAAGCTCAACTATAGAGCGTGTGCCTTGCACATGTGAGGGCCTGGGCTCAACCTCCAGCACCACACACACAAAGAAAAACGCCTGTGGCGTTTTTGTCACACATGACAGTTTCCACAGCAGAGGCAGGAGCTACTGTGTGTATCTATTTAACACAGAACATAAACAAGCAGCACTTCTTAGGCAGGGGCCAGAGAGAGAGCTCAGTGGGTAGGGCACTTGCCTGGCCCAGGGTGGGTCCCCTGAGCCTGCCAGAAGTGATCCCCGATCACCATCAGGCGTGGCCCCGAAACAAAACAAAACAGAAAAATACCCACTGACAGCACTATTTTGTCAGTCATCTTTCAATTATCCCTGGAGGATTGAAACTTTTTTCTTCCTGAAACACACCCTTTTATCACTTCAGAAAACAAGGACTTTTTTTTTAACACTCAAAGTTCAATGACCATAATTCAGGAAATGTGAGAATACAATGTTCTTATCTAATATCCTGCCCACAGCATGTTTTTTATACTGGTTCTTTTGTTTTGTTTTGTTTTGTGAACCACACCCCGGGTGCTCCCTGGCGACTCTGAAGACCATACTATGCCAGGGTTCGAATCAGAGCTCCCTCACGTAAAGCACTGGCCTTGGGAGCCATTTTCTTGACCCGAAAGCTAACAACACTTTAAAGAAAAGAGTTTTCCCCTATAGATACCGCAGATGCCTTCAACTGATAGAAATTTCTATAATTTCAATCGACTATAGAAAGGAGCCATTCTGTGGTGCAGGAGATCAATCAAACCCACGTCTCACGACGCCAAGCTTGAGCTCACCCCTGAGCTACATCCTAGGCCCTGAGACGAGTCTTTCTAAACAATTAGAGCATTATCACACTTTAAAATACTTGATAATTCCTGAATGTCACCCAACACCCAATTTGTTGTCATTTTTCTTTTCTGCAGAGGGTCCATGAAGACCCCGGGCTCTCCAGTCTGGAGTGAGTGACTTCGTCAATGGATTGACTTGGCCAATCACTGAGGGGGGCTATCAAGTGTCTAGGAACACTTTCACAGTAAGAGTAACACACACTTGATTTCTCGGAGTGGAAATCATTTCTCAAGTCTGTCTAACCACTAAGACTCAAAACCAAAAGCTCCAAGAGAGAAAAGCAATGTGCCGATTTGGCAAGTGTGAAAACTGCAGTATGAATTCTTGACACCCACCGAGTCTGCAGGGAGGCTGTTACCTTCCCACAACTCTTCTCTTTACCATTATGTCAAAGGCCACATGCAGGGGCTGGAGTGGCACAGCGGGTAGGTGCCGCCTTGCACACGGCCAACCCTGATTCCATCCCGGTCACCCCATACGGTTCCCCAAGCCCTGCCAGGAGTGAGCCCTGAGCACTGCAGGGTGTGGCTCAGAAGATCAAAAAAACCCTTTTTTTTTTATTTGAAAAGGCAGATCAAAGCCACGGCCCAGGTGGCAATGCTGGCAGAGAGCCAGTGATGCTCGAGGCTGATCTGCCCAGAATTCCCAGGACCCGGCGGGAAGGCCAGGAAAGGGTCCTGCCCAGACACAGAGGTTTTGCAGCCCTTCCCGGCTGACCCGCGGAGTCATTAAACTAAGGATGATCCAGGCACCGCTTGGCACCTCATGCGGGGGGGCGTGCTCGGGAACTACCCTGTGGCTTGTGAAGAGAAAAGGAAGTAAAAGGAAGTAAAACTGGGACTCTAAGTCCCTCTTTCCTCAAGTACATCCTCCTCCAGCTCCCTGCACTCCACCTACAGATCCATTTTCAAACCCTTAGAAAGTCACTTCCTGGGCTGGAGAGAGAGCACAGCGGTGGGGCGTTGGCCTTGCACGCAGCCGACCCGGGTTCGATTCCCAGCATCCCATAGGGTCCCCTGAGCACTGCCAGGAGTGATTCCTGAGTGCAAAGTCAGGAGTAAGCCCTGAGCATCGCCGGGTGTGACCCAAAACGAAAAAAATAAAAAGAAAGTGACCTCCTAACTACCCCTCCCTGTCCCCCCCGGTTGAGTGAGACGTTACCCCCTGCAGAGTGATGTCATCGTTCCCAGACCCCAGTACCCCTGAAACACTGATGGTGCTGCTGGCTAGGGCAGTAAGCATGGCAGGATTTAAATACCCGACAGTGACTGCAACGCTGCTACAGACACAAGCATGTCTGTGGGCCAAATGCGTTCCCTTTGCCAGCTAGACCAAATTAACGACCATTAAATGAAGAAGTACAAATGGGACTGTGGTCTTTCCCACTTGAAAACAGGGGAAAACTGAATTCTCGCCATTTCCTTCCTAGTTGTTCCTTTACGCGAACGAATCTCACTGTTCTTACACCCATATTGATTTCTGGTAGGTGCTTCCGTGGTGGGTCATTAGGCTCTCCTAAATGAAATACGATTAGGGATGGATGTTCCTTGCTTAGGTCCTGTCTTCAGTAAAATAATATGATAAATGACACTTCTCCTACTAAAAAACTTGTGATCTGTCTTAGGTACAGAAAACACAAAATACTAAAAGTGGGTTTTACAAAACGAAAAAGCCATCTTTGAGTGAGCGGGGCACACTTCCTCCGGGCGTGACGGGATGCTAAGTGATGAACCGGTGGACAGGACAAGGCACACCATGACTAAAACTTAAGTTTCCGTGGTTCTGGGGCTGAGATTTAAATACTAGAATAAAACGCGTGTCTGATATCAAACAGATTTTTGTCTCTTTCCAGCCACACCCAGCAGCGCTCAGGGCTGGGGTCACTCCTGGTGCGACCCATGGACCCACACGTGGTGCTGAGACAGGAACCTGTATTGGCCTCCGTAAGGCAAACTGTGCTAGCTCCCTGGCACACTTTGTTGTGAGGCTACAGCCAGAGGAGCTGAAGGGTTACTCCTGGCTGGTGCTGGCAGGCTTGGGGGACCGACTGTACGTGGTGGGAGAGATCGAACCCAGGTCGGCTGTGGGCAAGGCAACCCCCCTTGCTGCTGTTCTAGCACTCTGGCCCGAGATGTTCAACTGAAGGTTGACTTTCCTGATTAGTAAAAAATAGGATTATTCTTAGTTACATAGAAATAAGAATAGACGATTTCTCGGTAATAATAAGCCTGTGGGCTGGAGCAATAGATAGCACAGCAGTAAGGGTGTTTGCCTTGTGCACAGCCAGCCCAGCTGAGCCTGGTTTGATTCCTCCGCCCCTCTCGGAGAGCCCGGCAAGCTACCGAGAGTATCTCGCCCGTGTGGCAAAGCCTGGTAAGCTCCCCGTGATGTGTTCAATATGCCAAACACAGTAACAAGTCTCACGACGGAGACGTTACTGGGCCCGCTCGAGCAAATCGATGAACAACGGGAGGACAGTGCTACAATAAGCCTATATGTTTCTTTCTTTCTTTTTGGTTTTTGGGTCACACCGGCAATGCTCAGGGGTTACTCCTGGCAGTGCTTGGGGGATCATATGGGATGCTGGGGATAGAATTCTAGTCAGCTGCAGGCAAGGCAGACGCCCTACCGGCTGTACTATCGCTCCGGCCCAATAGTAAGTGTATATATTTGAAAACAGAAGTAAAATATGTCAACGCAGAGATACCACTACTATCCTCAATGTTACCTGTATGATTCAGAAGAAACTGTTAAGGGCTCTAGCATTTATCCTAGAGCTTACCGATACATTTGACTATTACTACAGAAATAGGAGAAAAGTTTGTAACAGTTAAATTTCAAAAGATGCAGATACTCTTTCTGGCTTTTGTCTGTTTGGGGGTTATATCCAGCAACGCTCAGGGTTTACTCCTGGCTGTGCTCAGGGATCACGCCTGGCAGGGCTCGGAGAACTACAATGGGTTGTTGGGGATCCAACAAGCTGCGCCAGCCGCAAGCCAGGCAAGTGCTGATCTGCTATCCTAGCTTTTCCAGCCTACAGACACGCTTTCTAGATGCAATTCAGACTTTCACATGAGTCTGTATAGAACCAGAGAGAGAAAAGGTTTTCTTAAAAAGAATGTAAGCGTTCGTGACTTTTCAAGACAGGAAATAATACACAGGTTTTAAAAATCACACCAATAATTAATTTCAAGAAGTCAGCTATGCTTCAGAACTAAATTTAGAAATAAATTTTTTTTCTGAAGTTTTTGAGCCACACCTGGTAGAGTTCAAGGGTTACTCCTGGCTCTGTATTCAGGAATTAGTCCTGGCAAGCTCAGGGCACCCTGTGGGATGTGAGTGACCGAACCCGGGTGAGCAGGGTGCAAGACTAGCGTCCTGTCCACTACTGTGCTGTCACTCCGGCCCTAGAAATATATTCTTGTTTTAAGAATTCCTCCTCTAAAGTACAGCATATTCCCTATATTAATTTTGATGTGAAGTTTCATGATCTGTGATCAACCGAAACACAATTTTAAATTCCACAGCCCAAAAAAAAGGAACATTTTTTTCAAGGCTTCATTTTTCCTTTTGCCTCTACATGTCCTGCTGAAGTTTTAGATACAACAACTGATTTTTACAGCTAGTTAATTTCTACCAAACTCCCCATTACCTTGCTGGTGCAATTATCCTACAGATGAAAGCATTTCGAAGAGAAAATGAAAACAAAGAATAAACAACAAAATTTAAAATATTTTGGTTAAATTTTAGATCATAATTTGAGTTTCTCAGAGACAAGAAAACATTTAACCTTTTTTAGGGATACGAAAAAAGAGATTATTACATAAAACTAAAGCACATGATTAATACAGCATCTAACCTAATAAAGCTTTTTATTAAAAAAAAGTATTTCAGTAGTTCTACTCCACTATTAACAGAAAAAAGTATAAGAACCTAAAAAAAATTATTGGCCCCAAATCATCAATATTCCCTAAAGTGTTCAAACGACTTCAAAAGTATTACATCCTACTTAGGGAAGACTACATTAAAACAAGCAATAAATACATTTAGCTTTTAAAGAATTTTAAGAAAAATGACTCAAAAAATTAGGCAAACCAGAGGCCTCTGCAAAGACCCAGTATTTGGTCTATATTTACTTTTATTAGCCTTAATCTCCTTCACATTCAGTACAAAGTCAGGGTGCATTATAGCTCGTATCTTATCTGAAAAGCCCTAAAAGGAGAAAGGCCAGGTTAAATAAACGAACAGCCTTCACAAACAATCCTGAAACACTGTCAAGTACGTTTGTGAGCAGGCCAATTTCCCCTTACAATAAGTTCTTAGTACTCACCACCTCTGCCAAAGCGGAAATGACTTTGCCCAAAGTTGTCAGAGACTTATTAATATTTGCTCCTTCCTGAAATCAATCCCAAACATAAAAGAATTACAATGAAATATTTCGACCATTGCCCACTTCATATGCGACCCGTAAGATACAGTTATCACGAATGACTTTGCCCAAAGTTGTCAAAGACTTATTAACTTATTACCTTCCTGAATTCAATCCCAAACATAAAAGAATTACAATAAAAAATTTCAACCGTGGGGCTGGGGTGGTTGGAGGGATGCTGGGACCACTGATGGTGGAAAATGGGCACTGGTGGAGGGATGGATACCCGAGACGCACCCAAGAAAGTTTCTAAGTCTGTAAACTGTACCCCACGGTGACTCACTAATAAAAAATATGAGGAAAAAAGGAAAAAAAATTTTGACCGTTGCCACGTCACATGTAATCCGTAAGATACAAATTAGCACATGCTCCACCCTCAAGTGAAAGCTCAGGATTTCACATGCAGACAGGCCAGGAATCCACCCAGTCTGACCCGAGGTCGCTAAGTATCTCCAAGACAGTTTGCTCCGTCCTCCAAACGGACACGGCATTCTCTGGGCAGCCCGGCAGTGGGGCTCATTAGGGGCTGGCTCTGAAGGTCTTCGGCCCCCTCTTCCCGTGTCTATCTCCAACTCAATGGAGTCCATCTGCTGCTGCTGCTCCAAATACCATGACTATTCCATAACCCACCTCTTGGGACTCAGGACTTGCCCTGGGGAGGCTCTGCGTGCCACACAGCCGTGATCATCTCTCAGCTGACACGCAGCCCGCCGGCACTGGGCCGGGCAGGAGGTGCTGTGTCCCGGTGCAATTTGATTTACAAGAACGGGTGATGGGCCAGACCTGGCTGTCCGCCACTGCTTGCTGCCCGGTCTTATAGGATGATCACGGACTTGGCCATTTGCTTGGTAAAAATCACCTTCGTGTATTTCTTTTCCCTCCCCTAAAACTAAATACCTTCAACCGAGTTCCTTTGGCACCCGTCGAATCTGCTCGTTCGCTTCCAGCTAGATCCACCAAGCTGATCTTGCTGACCTGGTAGACAAAAGGCAAACAACATCGAAGGATGTTTAAGGATAAGCAAAGCGGAAGAAAGAAGACACTTAAAGGGGGAAAATGAGGGGCTGGAGCAATAGCACAGAGGGGAGGGTGTTTGCCTTGCACGCAGCCGGCCTGGGTTCAATCCCCGGCATCCCATATGGTCCCCTAAGCACCGCCAGGAGTAACTCCTGAGTGCAGAGCCAGGAGGAACCCCTGAACATCGCTGGGTGTGATCCAAAAAGCAAAATAAATAAGAAGGAAAATGAAAACCCATTACCCCACTTAATCCTAAAAATAAAGTCTTAAGCAACTAGAATTCCCATGCACGGCCAGGAAGAATGCACGGTGACACAATTCCTTTAGAAAATGTTCTGGTGGATTCTCAAGAAGCTAACCGTTATCTACACGCCACAAAGAACGAGGCAGTACTCAGTGGCAGAGTGCATGCTGTCTCCGTTTGTGAGGTTCTGGGTTCAAGCCCTGGCACTGGGCAGGGTGGGGCAGCAGCTGGGAAACGAGACTTGTCCACAAACGCTCACAGCACCTCATTACACTTAGCAACAGGAGCCAGGCAGAAACCAGCCCACACTACGTGATTCCAGTTATAGAAGGTTCTGGAAAATATAAGGCAATCTAGAGTGACAGACGTGATCAGGAACTGAGCAAGGAAGAGGCAGAGAGTAAGAAGCACCTTAGGAGGGAGCATGGGGTGGTGCTTGGAAACCACAGCGTGCCCGTCGTCTGGGCTGATGTCAGCAGCAAGCTGGTGGAGTCACTGCCAGTCCACTTTAGACTTTACAAGTGTGTCGTGTTCAGAGCAGCTGTCTTCCAGGAGGAGCAGGAGGAGGTGGAGGGGAGGGGGAGGAGGAGGAGGGGGAGGGGGAAGAGGAGAAAGAGGAGAAAGAGGAGGGGGAGGAGATGGAGAAGGGGGAGGAGGAA
>JAOXYA010321644.1:0-18623 GCA_028565675.1 Sorex palustris | reverse complement strand
TGCCTCCAATTATATAGCTGAGCCAGAGGTGGTTTGTGGGTGTGTTTCCCACATACCTAACTTTTGGCCGTTTACTTCCTTGGTAAACTTTGCCCCAAGTTTTTGGGGTCTGGCCAAAGGGACAGCAGCAATTTTGGAGTATCTGGAAGTCTGAAGGCACCATCAGGCTGCTGACACGCTCACTTACAGGTACAGATTGATCTGCTGGCGGCACCATACCCCCAAAAAAAATTTTAATGAAACACCGTGAGATAGAATTACAGACTTACACACTTTTGTGATTACATTTCAGTCATACAGTGGCAGAATACCCATCCCTCCATCAGTGCCCATTCTTCTCCAATGTTCTCAGTATCCCTCCTGCCACCCCCTCACTCTATCCCCCTCCTGCCTCTGTGGCAGGTACATTCTCTCTCTATCTATCTATCTCTCTGTCTCTCTCTCTCTCTCTCTCTCTCTCCTTTTGGGTGTTATGGTTTGCAGTTCAGGTAGTATATGCCGCCCCCCCCCATTCTTACGAAGGTGATAGGCCTTTATTTTCTGGGGCTGTCTAGAGTCCCATGGTGCAGATGAATCAACACAGACACACAGTCTGGTCCACAAACACTTGACGCCCAACTCTTGGCTGCTGTAAGTAATAATACAATAAACCCCACTGGGCTTCTGCCCGTCCAGACATGTTTTGGTCCTCTGGGTAATATTTCAGGGGTGGGGTTGTCACAGCAGAGTTGTGAGCTTCTGGGTTCTTGTGGACCATGACTTCGAACAGCATGTGACCACTAGATGTCATTGGTGAGACAGCCCTTAGCCACAGCCGCTGGGCTGTAGCCCCAAACCTGTACTTATATACTTTACATATCCCCGCCCCTTAGCTAGTATTGTTTTCTGATTGGCTAAGATTTATGTAAATAAGCATTGAAATCCAGACAGTCTGATTGGTTACAAACCACCAATCAGATCACCTATATAAATGACCAATTAGGGGGGTCTTAATTTTTTTTTGATCCCACCTTCCACATATCCATTATAACAAAATCACCAGCTCCTGTGATAAAGTACCTGTGATTGATACATGTTTGGAGAAATCGCTGAATCTTCTCTGTAAGGGTGCCGTCAGTAGGCAAAACCCATCCCCTGAGGCATTGGGACAGAGCTATAGTACAGTGGGTTGGCCTACCTGGGCTAGGTCCCTGGCATCCCATATGTTCTCATAAGCACCATCCTGAAGGCAGAGCCAGAAGTAACCCCTGTGCACAGAGTTCCCCTAGGCCCCTGACACTGTCCACTCCTCAATGACATCGTGAAGTCAGGCAGAAGCTGTTACTGATCTTGCCTCTTCTGACAGCAGTGTGATCTCTCTTACTCCATCGGGGTCTTTATATTTGTGTCCACCCAACTCTACCTTTTAGGGAAGGAATTGGGCCATACCCTGTGGTGCTCAGGGCTTACTCCTGGCTTTTCTGTGCTCAGGGATCACTCCTGTTGGGGCCCAGGGAACCATATGGGGCTCGAGCCTGGCTCAACTATGTGGCAGGCAATGCCCTCCCCCTGTACGGTCGTGCCAGCCCTCAGCTCTTTGCCTTTTACCACCCTATCAGTCCATGTCTGCCCTACCCAGAGAAAGATGTCTGCAGCAGTGCTTGCCCATCTCGGGGACAACTTCCATGGGGGCTTCCTAGGACCTTTCCCAGTGCTGGACTTCTGCTGACCACCCTCCCTTCCATTCCAGCCCACTGGCGGTGCTACCGAGAGAGGATGAAGGCAAACATACTACGCATGTGGGCCCATGTACCCTGGCCCGAGGACCATATACATCTCCTCCACGTGACCACATTGGAGCACCAACAGCTGGAGCGTGTCCTGTGCCATCATGGGGCTGACGTGCGGCCCCTCACGGTCGTCTTGGAGGGCAGTGCAGGGGTGGGCAAAACCACAGTGGCGGCCAAGTTGGCACTGCACTGGGCAGAGGGCATGCTGTTCCATCACTACTTCTCCTTCGTCTCCTACATCAGCTGCCACCAGGTGAACGAGATGGGGGACACCTGCCTGGCTGACCTGCTCTCCCTCCACTGGTCATCTGATCCCCAGTTCCTGATGCAGAAATTTCTGAGCCACCCCTGGCAGCTGCTATTTATTGTTGATGGGATTGAGGAGCTGCAGGTGCCCCGCAGAGAGGCTGAGAGCCCACCCGCTGCAGACTGGTTCCAGAGACTGCCAGCCACCCAGGTGCTCCTCAGCCTGCTGAAAAGAAAGGCCCTGCCCACGGCCACCCTCCTGGTCACGAGCAGGGCTCAAAGGCGCCCAGCTCTTTATCGCCTGCTACAGCAGCCGAGCTTCGTCACCCTCCGCGGCTTCTCCGAGGACGACCAGGAGGAGTATTTCCTTAGATTTTTGGGGGACCAGGACATGGCCAAGGAAACCATGCAGTGGCTGCGAGCCACAGGAACGTGGCTTCCTGCTTGCTGCGCCCCGCTGATGTGTTGGGTGGTGGGCACCTGCCTTAAGCAGCAGCGTGCAGCAAACCCCAGCTTCCAGTTGAGGGCCCAGAGCCCCACCGCACTGTATGCCGGCTTCTTCTCCAGCCTGATCTCCGCAGAGCCAGGCCTGCAGGGTGTGGGGATACATGAGCAATGGGGTGCCCTGTGCCGGCTTGCCGCCAAGGGGATGTGGCAGTCGACGGGCACATTCCCAAAGCAGATGGCGGGCAGCGGGGCCCTGACAGCGCCCTTCATCCAAGCCCTGCTCAGGCTGAACATCCTCCAGACAGTGGCCAGCTGTAAGGACTGCGTGACCTTCATCCACCCGAGTTTCCAGGCATTCTTCGGGGCCCTGTTCTATATGCTCAGGGGGGCACTTGGCTGCCTGGGTGGGCTCACAAAGCCTCAGGAGCTGCACATGTTCCTCAGCGCGGCGCTGGCTGATAGAGCCACCCACTGGGAGCAGATGGTCATTTTCTTCTTTGGCCTTCTGCACAGAGATGTGGCAAGGGAGCTGGAGGGCATACTGCCGGCTTCCATGGCTTCTGCCACCACCTTGGACCAGTTACTGGAGTGGGCCGAGGGGCTGGAGACACTGCCGCTGATCCCCGTGGGGCACGTGCTCCTCTTCCAGTGTCTGCACGAGGTGCAGGAGGCCAGCACGGTGCAGCAGGTTCTGAATCACCTCCGGGAAGCCCACGTGGATGTGTGTGGGAACTGGCAGCTCCGAAATGCTGCATTCTGCCTGCGGAATTGCCGAAACTTGCAAAAGTTGCGGCTCTCCCTCTCTGGCCTCCTCCCAGCCACGGAAGTAGCTTCTGGTGGGAAGACCCCGGAGTAAGTCCAAATGGTCCCTCCCTCCCGCCACCCCATCTGCATATCCGTCCCAGGGTCCTCTGTGCACACATGGCACACTGTGGGGATCAGAGGTGCTAGGTCCTTCTAGGTTGACCAAACGTGCCAGTCTGTCTGCACGTTCCCTTTGGCAGCTTCCCTGGCACTTTGGTAGAGGGGCTCTCCCTTCTCCGGCACACATGAATAAGGCCTGTGTGCCAGGCCAATGCCCAGAGTTCTGCCAGGAGAGAAGCAAGAGGAACTTCCTGCTATTCCTTGGGGAGGAAATGAAAAGAGAAGTGAGCCCTCATGCCAACACTGTGCCTCTGCAGCCAGCCCGCCTCCCGCAGAGCTCCGCCCTTTAAGGCTTCCAGAAATTTGGCCAGCTTGGGGTCTGTGTCCTATCAGCAGGACTCAGGGGTTGTTCTCAACTCTGTGCTCAGGAGTGACCCTTGGCCATGCCCAGGGGCACAAGTGGTACAGGGATTTGAATCAGTGGGTCTGCTGCAGCTGCCACGGGCAAGCACCTTATCTCCTGTACTGCCTCCCCTCCAGTCTCCAGAGTTCTGGATCTTTGTTTTGTTTTGAGGTCTCACCTGGCAATGCTTAGGAGTTACTCCTGGCTCTGACTCAGGAATCGTTCCTGGCTGTGCTCTGGGGACCCAATGGGGTGCCAGAGATGGAGACTGGATTGGCCGTGTGCAAGGCAAGCGCCCTCCCCGCTGTCCTGTCCCTCCAGGCCCAGCTCTAGATCTTGAGTGCAGCTCCAAATCCATCCATTGGTAGGGTTAGCGGTGACAATGAGATTTTCAAGCTTGTTCTGATGACTTGGTTCCACTTAGTCCTGGAAGAAGACTCCAGCAGTACTTGGGGTGTGTGTGTGTGTGTGTGTGTGTGTGTGTGTGTGTGTGTATTTGGGGGAGTTGGGGTACCACAATATTGCTGTGTCACATCTGTTGCCATTATAAAGACCATTGACAGTGTCAAAGCAAACCAGGGTCAGCCACATTTAAAACAAGAACCTTAACCCCTGTACTATGTCTCTGCCCAAGACAATTTTGTAGGGAACGGGGTGGTTAGGTCACACCTGGTGCTGTTCAGGGATCGCTCCTGGAAGGGCTCAGGGTCTGAATCAGGGATCAGCTGTGTTTGCGATGAGCACCTTGAATCCACAGCTCTCCCGCTCTCTCGCCCTGTACTGGAAGCCTTGTCACAGCTGTATGCTGTGCTCGGGCCATGTCAACACTGGTTTCTGCAGTGGGGCAGGGGCAGGGAGTGTCTGGCCAGCCACTCACACTCCCGCTTCCCTCTGAGGAGAGTTGGGCAGGAGGATGTGGATGAAGATGTCCGAGTGCCAAGAATTGTGTCCTCTGGGCTCCCCCAGGCACAACTGCCCTACAGGCATTGGCTGTTCCCACCTCCCGGGGCCCCAGTGATGCTGAGGGCAATTGAGGCAACCCCAGGCCTCCTCTCTCCCCCCAGGGGAAAGGTGGCTTCTTCCAAGATACGTCAGTGGCAGGACATCTGCTCTGTGTTCAGCTACGGCAACGTACACGAGCTGGACCTGAGTAACAGCACCCTCAACATTCTGATGATGAGGAAACTCTGCAGAGAGCTGCGGAACCCGCGGTGCAAGCTCCGACAGCTGACGTGAGCACGGCCCTCAGCTGCACGGGCACAGGTGTCCCTGGCCGAGTCCAGTGAGCCCCGGTGGCTCAGAGCCTAACTCTGGTGGCCTTGGCTAGGTGCTCTGGTATCCAGATGACTGATTCAGTCTGTCACTGTTCACAGTCCAGGATCAGATGAGGCAGTGGACAGAGAGGGAAGCAGACAGTGAGGGTCGTCCAGAGATCAACAGGGGAGCAGCTGACAACTTTCTTTACACACCCCCTCCTCTGACCCCTCGTCCCCCCTGCTCCACCCCGAACCCCTCTTCTACCTGCTCTGCCTCTCCCTTCCTCCCTTTCTTGCTCCTTCCTTCCCTGCACCCCTCCTTCCCTCTGCTCCTCCTCTCTTTCTCTCTCTCCTTTAGTTCCCTCTCCCACAACCCCTTTCCCGTCCCTTCTCCGTCTCCCCTCTTCCCTCAGTTTACTCCTCAGGGTAAGGAGAACCATCTTCAAGAGAGTTGCTCTCCTCAAGCCTCTGAGATTCGAGTGTGTGTGTGTGTGTGTTTAGGGGTGTTACCTCCTTAGAAATGGGGGATCCCAGAGCCCCTTCAATAGCTGGGCAGGTGAGTCCCTACTGACAGGTGGGAATGGGGGATGGGCACGGAAGGAGAGGTGGGCTCGGGCTACAGACCAGCATGCAGTCAGGAACTCTTGGTCTCCAGTTTAGATTCCCACTTCCAGGCTCAGTGCCCTGCCTCTGGCCCCTAGTAGAGCTTTTCATCCTCTGGTCCTGGGGTGACTGTGGTGAGTATGCAAACACGTGCCTGGCTGCAGGTAAGTTTAGGGGCAGGGCAGGGATGGATTCTCCAGTCCCCTCACTGCTGCCCGGCAGGTGCCGCTCTGTGGAGCCGCGGCGGGTGCTGCAGGAGCTGCCTGCGGTCCTTCATGGCAACAGCAGGCTCACACATCTCGACCTGAGTGCCAACGACCTAGGGGTCATTGTGTCCACTGTCATCTTTAAGACCCTGCGGCACCCTGCCTGCCAGCTCCAGTCCCTGCGGTGAGTGTGGGGGGCCTGCAGGTGTGCCCCGGGGATCTTCAGGGGGACCCCTCCAGAAGACGCTGACCTGGGGGTCAGGGTGGTGAAGCTGCAGGTGTCACTGCCTTGTCCCCCAGGCTGGAGTCCTGCCATCTCCCAGCACCTGCTTGCAGGAAACTTTTCCTGGCCCTGGGCCAAAACACAAGCCTGACCTTCCTCAGCCTGGGGGACAATGACCTGGCCCCCCTGCAGAACATAGCTCCACCAGCACCCCCCAAGGACATCCTGTGTCCCCTGAAGCACCCCCTGAGGAAGCTCTGGTAAGATCCCATGGTCCCAGTGCCCTGTGGCAGGCTGGAAGGGTGGGGTTGGGGTGTGAGGCAGGGAGGTTCCTGATGCACAGCTGAACCTCCATGCTTTTTTTCCTCCAAGAGTTACTTTTTAGGAGTTTCCTGGGGCCAGAGAGGTAGTACAGTGGGTAGGGTACTTGCCTCACATGCAGCCAACCTAGATTCCATCCCCAGCACTCTATATACTCCCCTGAACCCCAGCAGCAATGCCCCCTTCTCATCTACTGCTATGGTGCTGAGGACTGCAGGGTGGGCAGGGGGCAAGAACTGCCCATGCACCGAGGACCTGGTCTCTGCAGTCAAGCCTGGACTTGGCACACAGGAGACCCTAAGGGTTAAACTTGCTGCCCTCACACTTGAGTGTGGCATAATCCTCAGGTCAGAAGTGTGGGCTCTCTGCTTCCCACCCACCTGGGTCCCAGGGAGGCCAACAGGCATTCTCTGAACCTCCCGCAGTCTGGAGAAATGCAACCTGTCTTCAGACACCTACCAGGGCCTGGCCGCACTCCTCATCAGCACCCAGAAGACCACGCACCTGTGCCTGGGATTCAACCCACTCCGAGACCATGGTGTGCAGCTGCTGTGTGCCTCCCTGTTGCTCCCCGACTGTGCCCTGCAGAGGCTGGAGTATGTCCCTCCCACTGAGCCCCCAGGGTCCCAGACACGGCTCTCACACGGCATGGCCATCCCCACGTGGCTCAGCAATGTGGGGAGGCTGAGTCCAAGGCTTCTTTTTCGCTTTATTATAATTTAAGTCCATAGGAGTGTCCCAGTTTCTGGGATTGATGGACAAATGTACTACCCAGCCCTGCCATTGATACACCCACGACCCTCACCCCATCCCCGTGTACCTTTGGTTTTTTGGTGTTTTTTTGAGTCACACCTGGAGATGCTCAAGGGTTACTCCTGGCTCATGCACTCAGCTCATGCACTCAGGAATTATTCCCTGGCAGTGCTCAGGGACCATATGGAATGCTGGGAATCAAACCTGGGTCGGTCGCATGCAAGGCAAACACCCTACCCACTGTACTATCACTCCAGCCCTGTGTGCCTTTGGTCTGATCTTACTCCCTGCCTTCCCAGCTATTGGCCCACTCTTGTTTCAGTGTGCCTTCCCCAACTCCTCCCTGGCACTCTTGGGTCTGGAGTCCCAAGTCCAGATCATTATGCTCTGTATTGTTCACACCCTTTTATTTGGAGGGGGGGCACCCAGGTGATGCTCAAGGATTAGTCCTGGCTTTGCACTCAGGAATCACTCCTGGTGGGCTCAGATGACCATATGGGATGCCAGGGATCTAACCTGGGCCAACTGTATGCCAGGAAAAACCCTACCCACTGTGTTCTCCAGCCCTGGCCCAACACCTTGCCTCTCTGAACACCCCAGATACATGAGAACAGCTGGTATATTCCCTCCCTCTTCACTCAGCATGCTCCCCCTACCCCACTCACACTGCCATACACTGAATAAGTCTATCTTGTCTTATGGCCACACAGTGTCCCTGTGCGTGGACACACATCTCCATTTCTCTCGCTCGGCATGTGGGTGGCTTCTACATTCTGCTTATTTCACTTGTCTGGGCACTTAAAAAAAAATTCAACCATCACCTTGTTGCAAAGATTTGTCCTAGGGCTGGAAAGACAGCAGGGTAAGGTGTTTGCCTAGCATGCGGTGACCTGGACTAGAGTCCCCGCATCTCAGAGAGTGCCCCAGCACCACCAGGAGAGAACCCTGAGTTGAGCCAAGAGTAACACCTGAAAATTGCTGGGTATCACCCAAAACTAGAAACTAAACCAAAAAAGACTTGGCATAAAATCTGCAGGGAGTGCAAGTGAACAAGTGTGCTGTGGACGGGGTGTGCATGGCCCAAGTGTGGGCGGGGTGTGTGTGGCCCGAGTGGGGACCAGGTGTGTGGCTCGAGTGTGGATGGAGTGTGCCTGGTTGATGTGGGTGGGACAGGCCCACGGAACCTCGGGGAATGGTATGGCAGCAGGTTCCAGACTGGGTGGGTTTGCCGGAGGGGCTGGGGCCTGCTGGCCAGGATCCTCCCTGAACACCATGTACCTTTCTGACCACCAGACTCTGGTTTTGCCAGCTGGGTGCTCCCAGCTGCCGGTACCTGTCCCGCACGCTCCTGCAGACCTGGGCGCTGACCGGCCTGAACCTGCGGAGGAACCGCCTGGGGAATAAGGGCGTGAAGGACCTGTGCCCAGCTCTGCGCGAGCCTCACTGCAGGTTGCAGCGGCTAGAGTGCGTGTCTGCAAGATCGGGAGGGGCGCAGGTGGATGGGGAACAGAATGGGGAGGGGCCCCAAGGTCTCCTCATGCCTCTCTCACAGTCTGTCAGCTTGCTCCTTCTCGACCCCCGGCTGTGGGGCACTGGCTGCTGCCCTCAGGGACAACCGCAGTCTGCAGGTGCTGGATGTGGGCGAGAACGAGATTGGGGATGGCGGCATGGAAGTCCTGAGCCAGGCGCTGGCGTCAGGCACCTGCACCTTGACTACGCTGGGGTGAGTCCCGTCTGCCCACAAAACACCATCTCCTCTAGCTGGCAGGGCCAGTGGGAAGGAGGTGGGGACAGCCATCAGGAAGGACAGACCAGCTCTGCCCACATGCCCCATCCATACCTGCCTCTGCCTGTACAAACCCTCTCCTGTACACATCAGGTCCCAAAGTTCCACCAGGAGTGAACTCTGAGCGCTGCCAATAGGACTCCAAACCTCCCACCAAAAAGGAAAGGAAAACAAACAAAAAATTTCTTTTGGTCATTCCCTCTGGGGTTACTCCTAGTTCTACACTCAGGAATCACCCCTGGTGATGCTTAAGGGACCATGCAGGATGCCTGGGGTGGAACTAAGGTCAGCCATGTGCAAAAAAAGAATATTTTTTTATTTCAACATCCTGAGTTACAAAACTGTTCATAATACAGCTGTTTCAGGCATTCAGTGTTCCAACACCAATCCCACCACCATTGCACCTTCCCATCACAGTTACTTTGAATCTTCCCACCACCACCCCATCCTGCCCCTTAGGCAGATGCTAAATAGTTTATTGAGCTTTTATAGCTGAGCCTGAAATGGTTTGTGGATGTAGCTCCTGCATACCTAACTTTTGGCCTTTTCTCAACTTTTGGTTGGGGACAGCCAAAGGCACAGTGGCAATTTTGGGGTATCAATAAGCCTGAAGGCACCATCAGGCTGCTGATGCACTCACCCCACATGTACAGGTTGACCTGCTGCACAGCACCGAACCCCTCAAAAAGCACAAATTTTAAAAAGAAGTTTCACATATTGGAAAATACCCTACATTTAGGCATGGTGGGGTATGGTGTGAACCTCTTTTTTTTTTTTTTTGGCTTTTTGTTCAGAGATGTTCAGGGGTTACTCCTGGCAGTGCTCAGGGTACTGTATGGAATGCCAGGGATCAAACCCATGTCAACTGCATGCAAGGCAAACGCCCTCCCCGCTGTACTATCGCTCTGGTCCAGTGGCATAAACTCTCTAAGAAGTATGAGCAGGAATATAGGGTATCTTCCTGTCAGCCCTTCACAGTCATATACTTCTTCTATAGTTTGGAATCATTTTCTCTCTAGTTTCTACATCTCCAAGGACATCCTTCATATTCTCTCCCTGGCCTAGGTTACAGAAATGCCAGCTGACAACTGCCAGCAGTGAGCACCTCAGCCGTCTGCTCAGGAGCAGCAGGAGCCTGGTCAGCCTGAACCTCCTGGGGAATGACTTGCAGCTCCAGGGGGTCAGCATGCTCTGGAAAGCTGTGAAGTCCTCCCAGTGCCCACTCCGCTTGCTCGGGTAATCTATGTCCAACCCTACTGGGGTAATCTGCGTTTGCAATGGGTAGCAAAGCCTGAGTCTGGGTGACCCAGTTTCGCATTTCCTAGAGCAATGCTGGCAGATGAGAACATTCCAGAAACATTAGCATTCATCATCAGAGCCAAAGAAATCATGCATCAGCTAGGGCATTTGCCTTGCATGTGGTGACCCAGGTTTGATCCCCAGAACTCCATATCACCCCTGAGCGTGCCAGGAATCATCCTGAGCAGAGAGTCAAGAGCAATGCCTGAGTAACACCAGGTGTGGCCAAAAAAAAAAAAATAATAAGTTTATCAAGAGTGTGACCAACTGTACTCTGAGGACCCTGGTGGGTGCCAGGGACCGAACCCAGATAAGCTCTATACAAGGCAAGCACCCTACCTGTTATATTAGCTCTCCAACTTAAAAAACTCAAATAAAAAATGTTGTTAAGACTACTTTTCAGGAGCTCTTCCTAGCTCATCAGAATGCACAGATGAGTTGGGGCCGGTGCTGACTGAGCCGCCCCCTCCTGAGCATTCACCCCCTGCCCCTGCTCTGGGGAAAGGGGCTCTGCAGCACCTGCTCCGTGCCCCTGGGGGAGGCTGAAGCTAGGCTGCGTGACCACTGTGTCCCTTGCCCCTCTGTCCCTGCAGACTGGACAGACACTTGCTCCTGGAGGTGGAGAAAGAGCTGAAGGCGCTGCAGAGCAGGGGCTCGGCACTGAAGATCCAGTGCTGGTGGGATTCCAGTGACCCTGAGGCCAGATGGTGCTGGTGAGCTAGGAGAGGCCAGCTTCTAGGCATCCTACTCGCCCCCCCGCACCCCCCCCCCGCAGGTGTGCTTGTCCCTGCTCTGGGGGAAGGTAGCTTCCAGAAGCTAAGAGCTGTGGGCACAACTTCACACATGACAGTCCTCTCAGCCCCTCTTGGATCTCCAAATTCCTGCGTGGGCTTTGCCTTCATTTTCCTCTGCCCCACTTGGCCCTGTGTTGTTTTTTGTTTTTGTTTTCATTCTTAAAATTCAATAAAGATGAGCAAAGGAAATGTCTTCAGGAACCACTCTGGCAGACTGGGGAATCCAAATGGGATCAAATCTGGGTGAGCCACATGCAAGGCAAGCGCCTTCCTTACCCACTATACTAACACTTTGCACCCCTGAAAACATGGTTTTAATGGGGTATTTTTTTGGGGGGGGGAGTGATGCTCAGGGTCCATATCTGGCTCTGAGTGTAGGGATCGCTTCCAGCTCTGGGCTCAGAGGTCAGACCAGGCAGTGCTGGGATCTGTGTCTTTGCTGTGACCAGACAAGCACCTTGAGATCTGTGGTTCTCTGGACTCAGGGGTCTAAAGCTCAAAGCACTGACCAACCAGGAATGAGTGGGCAGGCCTGGCTGATTACCTTCAGAGTATATTAGATGCGACAGGAGAAAATGCTATTTTTGTTTGTTTAGGGGCACATCCGCTGGTGCTCAGGGTTTACTCCTGGCTCTGTATTCAGAAATTACTTGGGAGACCATATGGGATGCCACTGCACTATTGCTCCAGCCCCTGGAGATGCCTAATGCTCCAGCTGCCCCCAATTCTGGGCCACCATCCAGGATGAAAACACTAACTGGAAGCCACACAGATGCCTGTGCTCCCCACCACATGCAAGAGACACAGCAGATCTCATGCCCTTGGGTAGCCCACTGATTACTTGACAGGCAGCTGGAATCCTGTCCTCCCTGAGAGGTGCCCAGCATGTCAAATGCTGTAAGATGTCACCTTCATAGCACAGAGAAGCAAAGGGATGAACAAAATAAAAATGTGAGGCCATAGCAAGAGTACAGCAGGGAAGGTGTTTTCCTTGCTTAGGCTGACCGGGTTTAATCCCCAGCATCCCATATGATTCCAAGCATCAGGGCATAATTCCTGAGGCAGAGCCAGGAGCAACCCCTGAGCATTGCTAGGTGACCCCAAAATCACAAACAAAACTCTCTGGATCCTAAGAGCAGAATGGGGCTTAGCAGGAGCTGGATTGGCTGGTGGAAGGGACAGAGACCGGTGTGCGGGAGTGTCTGCAGCAGAGCGGGAGCCTGAAAAGGCTCCGAAACAGATAGAATGATATAGAATGACATTCACTGACCCAGACGTTGCATCATACAAATTGTAAATCCAGTGATTCTATCAAGGGGTTCTTGAAAATAGAAATATGGGGGGGGGGGGCTGGAGTAATAGTACAGCAGTTGGGATCTGGAGTCTCAGGGTACTTGCCTTGCATGTGGCCTACCCGGGTTCAATCCCTGACATCCCACCTGGTCCCTCCACCCCTGCCAGGAGTGATCCCTTAGTGCAGAAACAGGAATAAGCTCTGAGCCAAAATAAAACAAACAAAACCACCCAGAAATGCAGAATCTGTTTTCATCCTTTTAGAAGGGCTGAGCTGGTGTGCTCCCCTGGGTGTTGGCTCCACCTGGATCCTCTTCCTAGTGCCTGGTTCCCCTCTGCCTCTAACCACCGAGGTCCAGGCATCAATGTGGCTGGCTGGCTGCTTCTCCTTCTGTTGTCTGTTATTTTCTCAGCAACTCCAGAGAAGTTCTTGGATTATGCCTAAGGCTTCTTAAAACCTTGGTTCTTTTGAATTCCATCTCAGAGCCTTACTTTTCCCTCAGCCCTCCAAAACACATCTGACACATTCATATTTTTTTTTGTTTTGTTGCCACACCCCATACTGCTCAGGATTTTCTCCTGGCCCTGTACTCAGGGATCACTCCTGGCAAGCTCAGGGGATTATATGGGGTGCTGGGGATCAAATTTGGGTTGGCTGTGTGCAAGGCTGGCACTTAAGCTGCTCGCTGCACTATCACTTGAACCCTTGGATGCTATTCCTTTTGCAATCAGAAAAACATGCTTGGGGCTGGAGTGAGAGCACAGTGGGGAAGGCACTTTCCTCACATGCAGCTATCTGAGGTTTGATCCCTGGCATCCCACATGGTTCCCCAGCCACTGCTAGGAATGATTCCTGAGTGCAGAGCCAGGAGTAACCCCTGAGCATTGCTGGGAGTGGCCATTCCCCCTCCAAAAAAAAAAAATGCTTATGTTACTGGAAAATGCTTAACATGTTCTGATAGGCAAGTACATTTCAGCCATGTGCAACTGAAAAAATATATGGCCAGAGGGCTCACTTCTATAGTATACAGAACAATAACTCGTGTATGGTGTTAAACCCACATTTTATTTCCTGATAAACTCACATGCGTTCACGTACAAGCAAGGATAGTCCTCATGTGGCTCTGATGCCCGGGTCATTGTCCCCAGATCAGCTTCCCAGGCCAGCTGCTGCCTCAGCAAGACCCAGTGTGCCTGGTCCAGGCTTCGGGCAGATTCTCAGGACATTGTTGGGATCCCGCGTTTCATTGGCCAGTGCAAAGAACGGGCGCACCAGTTCACCCATGGGCATCTCAGTGAATGTGAAAATGTGGTATTTGTTGCTTAGGTTGAAAAAAGAAATTCTACAGAACTCCATCTCCAGGAAGACCCCAATCAGGTGCAACTCAGAATTCACAAAGAGCTCTTTGGGCGGCAGTGTGCAGGCCTGGTACTGCCCGGCCCACCGGCCCACGGTCCAGAATCCAGCCCGGGTGGAACGCATGGTTCTTGCTCTCAGCCAGGCCGATTCCTGACACACCCCCACCTCCCAGCCCACGCTGCTGCCCACATCTACCACCCAGAAATGGCGGCCGGAGCTGAAGGCCGGAGAGCCCAGAACGGGGAAGTGATGCTTCAGGCCCTCTGAGCTGCTCCTGTTCTTCTGTCTGAGAGAGCGACAGCGGACCGTCTTCAGATCTTCAGAAATAAAGAGGCTGGGGTCAGCCATGGAGGCATCCAGGGTCACATCCTCTGCAGAAGTGACAGGAAGGGGATGGGAATGAGACCCCGTGGCGATGCCCCCATTCCTACCACTTACTCTTGGGATTCTGCTACACCCAAAAGCAGGTTTTTAGGGTTACACTGAGTTTTAGAGGGTATTAAGGTGGGGCTCCTGTAATCACACAGGTTTTCTCTTGGTAAAGACTATTCTGACACGTGGACACCACTGGGAGGAGTATGGGCTCTGGACACAGTAAGTGGTGCTTTTGCGGAGCACACCATGATTTTGTTTGATGGCTAAAGCAGTTTACCTGCCCTCAAGTGTGAGACAACAGAGGACACAGCTGTTGACTTGGGTGCATGAGAGTGGACTTGCCCAGGCCAAGAGCTCCCTGCGCTACCAGACCCGCGCCAGCAGATGTTCGTGCTGAGGAGGGAGTCAGGATTGAGGGACAGGCTCAGGTCTGGGTATGCTTAGGCTGTGCGTGGGTCAGGCTGGGCACCAGGATGCCCAGGAAACAGCCACCATGTTTTGGGAGTCCCAGGGTGATTCTGCTAGTTCAGGATGTGGGACTCATCGTGGGAGGTGACAGAGCAGGGGCACTGCATGCCTGTCCTTACCCCCTGTGTCTCACAAGCCCCAATCTTCATTGTGTCTGTAGGGGACCACACCCAGTGGCACCAAGGACTGCTTCTGACTCAGTGCTCAGGAGTCCGTGCAGTGCCAGGGTTTGGGCCCGGACCCTTGCATAAAGCATGGCCTCGGCCTGCTAGGCCTGTACTCTAACGTTCTCTTAGGAAACTCTGTTTTGGGGCCACATTTGGTTATCTCAGCGCTGTTCCCTGCAGTACTTGGGTTATGGAAGCTGCACCTGGCAGCTCCCGCACGCAGGGCAGGCCCTGCCCTTGGTGCGTCCCCAGAGAGCCATTTAAAAGGAAAGGGCGGGAGGGCTAAGGACACGGGCCAGGCGCTGGCCCTGCACCACACACAGGAGTAACCCCTGAGCGCAGCCACTGTGGCCCCCAGCTCGACAAAGCAAGAAGCGAGAGCGCGAGGTGCCTTACCGTAAAACTTGCTCACGCATGGGTTCATGAGCAGTAGGCTCCCCAGCTGCGGCTGCAGGTTCCGGATGGCTACCACCAGCCCATCCAGCTGGCAGTAGGGCACGACCTCGTGCGGCAGCGACACTTGCGCGCAGCCCGGGCACTGGAAGACGCCGCCGGCCTCGTTCTGCTCAGCGCGCACGCAGTGGATGCAGCACACGTAGCCGCACTTGAACAGCAGCGGCCGCTCCAGATCCTCCCGGCAGCCGCCACACGTGATCGCCTCCTTAAAGTGCTCAGCCATGGCTTGAGGGAAGCAGAGGGGATCATCGAAGCGGGAGCCCACAGCCCCCCCACCCCCGCACCCCGCCAGGCGCCGCTCCTCTACGTAAGCACAGCCAGGTGAGCCCTGGGCACCGCCTGAGTGTGGCCAAACACAGAAACAAACACCCACCTCCACCCGAAAAGGGGGTGGAGAGAGGCCCTGGGCTTCACCTGGCCGTGACCCAAAACAAGACAAATGAAGAGTGACTATGGGCAGTACTCTCGGAACCAAACCCTGCCTGGCCTGAAGCAGGGCAAACACTCTGTTGTACCCTCACTCCAACCTTTGACTTCACTCTCTCATGTCCCTCACATTTTTTGTTTGAGATACCAAGAACCTGGAGGGGTCCCTAGGAAACATACACCACACACCCAGAGTTCCCGAATTTCTACGAGCAGCCCAGTGCACTCGCCCTTGTGGCCAGTGGGATTACAGAACCCTCTAGTGGAGGCTGGTGCTGGGATGGGTGAGGTGGGAAGAACCCTCTCTCTGCAGCCGGCCCAGCTCTGCTGCATCCCTGGCACCCAGCACGTGTTCCAGTGTGGCCAGAGCATCCCTGTTGTGTCCCTTGATTCCTGCAAGGATCCTGGCACCCAAGATAAACTTGGCTGAGTGCATAGATGCATCCCAGGGGCACTCTCACCTCTGCTACACGCAAGCCCCAGAAGGACTCACCTGGCCTCCACCATGTCCTCCTGTCCTGCCACCAGCCGCCTGCAGAGCTGAGTGCAGGAGACCAGCCCAGCCAGATCTGAACTACCCACCCACCTCTCAGCCAGCCCCTCCTTAATCCAGATTGAACCAGAAAGATAAAAATCCCATCAACAACCTCTGAGAACTACTGAATAAGGTTAACTACAATCCTGTGCAATCCCTAAAACAATGTAATTTCCCTTTTTTGTTTGTTTGCTGTTGGTTTTCTTTTTTTTTTTTTTTTTTGCTTTTTTGAGTCACACCCACCCGGTGATGCACAGGGGTTTCTTCTAGTTCTGGACTCAGGAATCACTCCTGGTGGTGCTTGGGGGAACATATGGGATGCCGGGGATTGAACCTGGGTCAGCCTCATGCAAGGCAAACGCCCTACCCGCTGTACTATCGCTCCGGCCCCTACTTTCCCATTTATTATTTTGGGAGGGTACTGCTCTGTTAGGGAATAGTTTTTCCCCAACCTGCCTGGACACATTGAGCACCCAGTCCAGGCAGACATGGAGCAAAGGATGACGGGCTCTCGGAGAAACACCCTCTGAGAGCAGCCAATGGCTATTCACCTTAATACCAGATAGACACATGTTTTATAGACGGTCTTGGCTTACAGGAAGGTCCAATTGATGTCGGTGGACCCCACGGGTGGCTCACATAAGTGGGGAGGAGGGGAGAAACAGTCACTTTTTCCCAAACCCCCTCCCCGCCCCAGGACCCAGGGTTACTGGGTTCTTATCTTGCTCGAAAAAAAGGAATTTCAGGAGTAGACAAACAGTGAAGTAAAACAGATTTTATTTGGAGGTATTTTGAAGGTGTGGAGGGGAAGAGAGAGAGGGAGAGAGAGAGAGTAATGCACTCAAGAGAAGATGGGCTTCTCCAAGGGCAGAGAGAGTCCCTGCACACATCCCAGCATTAGACACGAAAGCATGAAAGTGCACATCTCAAGAGGGGAGATGCGGGCGACACATGTGCTCGGGTACCACATGTGCTTGGCCACGTGGGCTCAAGCAGCACATGGGCTCAGGCAGTATATGCGCACTTTTCCTTTGTTCAAGGTGCCCTTTATAGGGTTTCTCCAATCTGCCCCCATGTGGGGCTTCTTCCCAGGTAAAAGTCCATTGCTAAGGATGTTACCAGGGAGTTTGGGAGCGGTGATGATCTTCTTTGGGCTGAATCACTAAAGTTAAACAAATTAAGGGAGAGGTCCGAGGGAATTCAAGGAATCTCCTTCATGGGGAGGGGTCCAATCTCTTCAGGGTCCACTGCTTAAGGTCTTATCCATATTCACAAAGTGGATCAGCCTTGGAATTTTCCTCCCAGAACTTTTGCTGACCTGTTTCATTGTCCAAGGCCTTTCCCTATCTATCTGCCTTCATCACAATCACATGCAATTTAGCATTATTGACCTATCACCTCTCCTACTGCTTTGCTCCGGTCCAATCCCAATTAAGGGTACATGCTGCAGTTAGGATGACTTGCTAAGCATACCTGACAGTTTCTGTGTCTAGGGCTCATGTGACTAGGAGGTCGAGTGAGGCTCAAGGCCGAACACCTGGTGCTGGCTGACACCTCGTTCTTGCCAGCTTTGCCCAGATACTCCCTCTTGCAAGGCTTCACTTCTGGGCCACTTTGCAAGGTCAGGCCTTATCTGCTCCAGTGCCTGTCACCATGCTCCACACTGCTCTGGATTTATTCCTGACTCTGCGCTCAGGGATCACTCCTTGCGGAGAACATTTGGGGTTCTGGTGATTGAGCCTGGGTTGGCCATGTGCAAGGAAGCTAAGCACCCTACCCAGTGTACTATTGTTCCAGTCCAAATATATTTTCAATTTATTTAGTCTATTTAGATTTGAAGTCTATATTTTCAGTCTATTTAGATTTGAAGTCACTCTGGAAGTGAGACTAGAAAAGGCTTAGAAAACTGTGAGTTTTACACCCAGGGGGCCCGGCACCATCCTCCCTGAGCACAGCCAGGAGCAACCCTCTTGCACTGGAGGTGTGCCTCCCCCCAAATAAAATCTAAACAAAATCCAGGAAGAAAGGAATGAAGGAGGGGCTGGAGCCATAGCACAGTGGATAGGGTGCTTGTCTTGCATGGGCCAACCTGGGTTCAGTGCCTGGCACCCATATGAGCCCCGAGGCACTGCCAGCTGTGAACCATAAACAAAAGAAGTAATGAAGGAGATGATGGCATCTGGAGTGTCACTGAGCTTCCTGCCACATTGAGTCAGCCTCAGGCAGGTGACAGTGGAAGTTTAGGAAGTCACTGGATCAAAACCTTTACTCTCTTTGCAAAGCAGCAGAGACTGTCTCTCACATACTCTGATTTTGACCAGGAGTTTCACTGTGGAACTGGAAAGAGAGGCCAGTGGGTATAGCGCTTGCTTGCCTTGCACATGGCTGACCTGGGTTCAGTTCCCAGCAGCCCATTTGGTCTCTGATGGGCTGTTCCCATTCAGCACTCCTGAGCCTCTCTAGGAGTGATCCCAGAACACAAAGCCAGGAGTCAATCCTGAGCACAGGGAGACTCTCTCTCTCTCTCTCTCTCTCTCTCTCTCTCTCTCTCTCTCTCTCTCTCTCTCTCCCCC
>JAOXYA010321158.1:0-18632 GCA_028565675.1 Sorex palustris | reverse complement strand
GAAGTCATGAAATTTACATACAAGTGGTACTACATGGAAAGTATCATGTTAAGCGAAATGACTCAGAAAGAAAGAGAAAGACATAGAAAGATTGCATACATCTGGGGAATATAAAGTAACAAAATAGGAGACTAACACCCAAGAATGGCCGAGATTAGTACCAGGAATTGGGATAATTTGAAGTGTAGTTTGTAGTCTCAAGTTCTCTCCCTGGATCAGACAAAGACTAGAACTTTTCCTGAAATGACACTCTTTTCAGCTTCGTCCCTTTCCCTCTCCTGCACCTCCCTTCCTCACCAGTGTCCATGGAGAGCACATTAGCAGGAAGACACTCCACGGGGAACCAAATCACTTGTGGAACCCTGGAATGTCTTCATCTTCCCCTTCTCTCCTTCTTTGTTCCTTCCTTTCTGTCTTCCTTCTGTCTCTCTTGTCTTTCTCATCTTCATCAGCTCCTTCTACTCTCCACTTCTGATCTCACTGCCTTTCTTTGTGTTTTCTACTTTAATCCGTTTGAAAATAGTTATTATTTTTATAAATTTATAATAAAGGAGTGGTAAAATTTACAAACAAAAATTTATTAAAAATATCTATATCAGTTATATAAATTAGTTAAGAACTAAACTTTATAACTATCGAGTATTATTTTCAGTGTTTTCCATACATTTTAGAAAGTATTTCATTATGCTTTAAGTATGTCTAAGTTTATAATATTGACAAAATCGCCATACACCAATGCCATAAAAGTACACTATAATACTTATAATCAGGATTTTAGGGACATTTTTACACTTCAGTATGGCAGGAGTAAAGAGATAGCCCTCTGACTAGCAAAATATTTAAATAAAAAATATATCTTTACCCCCAAATTTAAGCTATAGGGGCTAGAGCAATAGCGCAGCAGATAGGGCATTTGCCTTGCATGCGGCCGACCCAGGTTCTATTCTCAGCATCCCATAGGGTCCCCAGAGCCAAGAGTAATTCCTGAGTGCATGAATTCAGAGAAACCCCTAAGCATCACTGAATGTGACCCCAAAAGCCAAAAAAAATGTTTAGCTATAGTGATACCTTGGGACTGTTGTAGGTCAGTTTCAGAACTCACCCTCCCATCACTATTACCCCTTTTAATCTAATTAATTTTTTTGTTTTTTATTTTAGTCACCCCTGGTGATACTCAGAGCTTACTCATGGATCTGCACTGAAGGGTGAGTCCTGGAGAGGCTCAGGAGGACATATGGGCTGCTGGGTACTGAATGGGTGAGCCAGATGCGAGGCAAGTATCCTAGCCTAGTCATTGTTCTACTACCCCAACCCCTAGTCATTTTTAAGAAGTTTAAAGGGCTTAGTTTCTAAACTTTTCAAAGATTTTTTTTCCTAATATATAGAAAAATTTGCCTTGCACGCAGCCAACATGGCCGACCCGAGTTCGATTCCTCTGCCCCTCTCGGAGAGCCCGGCAAGCTACCGAGAGCATTCGATATGCCAGACACAGTAACAACAAAGTCTCCAATGGAGACGATACTGGGCCCGCTCGAGCAAATCGAGCAAGGGTTCGATCCCTGGCATCCCATATGGTCTCCTGAGCAATGCCAGGAGTAATTCCTGAGCACGGAACCAGGAGTGAGCCCTGAGCACCTGCATCCACTTCCGAGTGTAGCCCATAAATAAACAAACAACAACAACAACAAAATTCTTTAAAGCTGTGAGGGGAGAGAAAGAGAAGACATGTTCAAGAGTGAACATAGGCTTGAGAGAGTTAAGACCTAGTCTTACATTTCTTTTTATTAAATTTTTTTTGTGGAAGTGACATTAGTTTAGCCTCTGTTAGAGGAATAGAGCCCTGGAATCCAATATCTGTACCTATCCTGAGTCTAAGGACCCCCCCACCAAGCAATGCATCCTGAAGACCTGCTTCCCCGCCAGGCCCCCTGCTCTCCAGACCACCAATCTGTTCTCTGACTTTTGACTCTGAAGCCAACAGGTTGCTTCGCTTCCTTGATTCCACATAAGTGGACTCAGATGGCATTTGATTTGCTCAGCCTGTCATTGGTCACTTGGCCTGAGACCCTCTTTCCGTGTGCTGCCCCTTTGCTGTCTGAATTCCACTTTGTGTGCCCCTCAGCTTCTGAGCCCTTCCAAGCTTCTAGACCAGGGAATCGCTTTGAGTCGGTGGCGTGCATTTCCAGTGACTATTTACTGGGGGATTGGTTTTTTTTAAATATATATATTTTTTCTCAGATGATTCCCAGACGTGGAATTGTTGGGTGATATGATATTTCTATTTTGAGTTTCTGAGGATTCTCCGTGCTCTCTTCCTCAGCGGCTGTACCAGTTCCTCATTCTCCACAGCAGTGAGAACCAGTTCCCTTCCCTCACATTCCTGCCAACTGCAACGGCAGTTTCTTGACTTTCAGAAAGCTGCTGTGTAAAGAGGGGTGGTGGGTGGTGGCTGTCCCTCCCCGGCTCCCCGGGATCCTGGCTGTCATTCCCACAATCCACCTCAGGCCACCATCTCAGCACACCAACGGCCCTCATCCAGAAACTCCCAACTGAATCCCAAAATGGATTAGCGCCCTACAGAGATGTCTCTGGACCCCAACCATTTACGATCTTAGAATTCCAGAAAAACGGCCCCGCAACCTCTCATGATATTCAAAGTGAGCAACAGAAAATAAATTATCTAGCATCTGCCCCTGGCAGGGAGGCTTGATGGGAAAATTCGAGCAAACTATAATGCCCAGAAGTAGAGAGAGAGTATTGGGGAAATTGTCTGCCATAGAGGCAGGGGAAAGGAGGCGGGTAATAATGGGGACATTGGTGGTGGTGGAGAATGTGCACTGGTGGAGGGATGGGTGTTCGATCACTGTATGGCTGAAGCTCAAACATGAAACTCTATCTCACGGTGATTCAACAGAAAAAAAAAAGAGGGGCGAGGGGGGTTGAGATTTTGAGATCATATCTCTGGATCTGATTTGTTTGTTTTGGGGGGCCATATCAGACGGTCCTGGGGGCGTGAGAAAGCTCAGCACTCAGGAAGAGCTTTGGGTACTTAAGAGTCCGCAGGACAGAGCCAGGGCCTCCGGCATACGAAGCCTGTACTCTAGGTTGCGGTCCTATCTCCCAGGCCCAATTTGTCTTTTTTTTTTTTAATAACAATTAATGATGGATTTCTTTTCCTGTGCCTGTCGGCCATCTGGATATCACTTTTGCTACATGTCTCTTCAGATCCACTGTACATTTCTTTGACTTTTCTTTTTTTTTTTTTTCTCTTTGGGTGTGAATCCATCGATGCTCAGGGGATGCTCAGTAATTCCTGGCTCAGGGCTTGGGGGCTGGTGGGGCTTGGGGGACCATATGGGATACCGGGGATTGAATTGGCTGCACACAAGGCAAATGCTCTACCCGCTGGACTATTGCTCCGGCCCCTTCTTTTAATTTTTGGGTTCTGTTGATGCTGTTTGTCTATTTGTGTGTGGGCCCACTCTCAGCAGGGCTCCCTGTAGGCTCAGGGGACCATCTGGGCTGCCTCTGATTGGACCCAGGTTGCCCGCATGCAAGGCCAGCATCTTGCCCACTCTGCTACGGCTCCAGCCTCTGCCCATTTCTCAAACAAATTTGCTTTTTTGCCCTCGAGTTGTATGAAGTTCTCATAGAGTTTGAATATAGTCTCAAGGCTGAGGTACAAATACCTTCTCCCATTTAAAAGGCTGCTTTGGGGGTCTTGATGAGAGTCACTTTTGCTCTGCCTGAGCCTTTTATTTATTTATTTTTATTTATTTATTTTTGCTTTTTGGGTCACACCCGGCAATGCTCAGGGGTTGGTTACTCCTGGCTCATGCACTCAGGAATTGCTCCTGGCGGTGCTCGGGGGACCATATGGGATGCTGGGAATCAAACCTGTGTCGGCCATGTTGGCTGCGTGCAAGGCAAACACCCTACCTGCTGTGCTATTGCTCCAGCCCCTGCCTGAGCCTTTTAATCCAATGGGGTTTCACCTATTTATTACTTTTACTCCCCTGCCACAGAGGCTGACGTGGACATTCTGCGGCCAGTTTGCGGCACTGACTGTCCATGTTTCCTTCCGTGTATTTTCCGGGTCAGCCCTTGTGCTCACGCATGGCTTTGTGAGTTCATGACTGTGTGTGGTGGGTGACTCGTGGTCAGGGACCGTTCCCTCTCAGCCTTCCCGCGCCATCTGTGGGAGAACTTTCCCTCCTCTCTCTGCTGAGGGAGGCTCTGCGGTTGTTAATGAGTTCTTCGTGTACATGTGGGTTTATTTCTGGGCTCTCAGCCGTGTTCCGCTGATCTTCTGGTCTGCTTTTTGTTTTTTGCTGCTGTTGTTCTTTCTGGCACCAGGCTGTTCTGTAGTATGGTTGGGAGTCTGGCTGTGGGGCTGGAGAGATGGTGCAATAGATAAAGGCACTTGCGGGGCACACAGCCAGCCTGGTTTTGATCCTTGGCACCCCACAGGGCCCTTCCCTTCTGAGTACCACCAGGAGTTGTCCCTGAGCACAGGGCTAGGGGTAAACCATGAGCACTGTTGAAGATAACTCCCCACTGCAAAAAAAAAAATTAAGTCTGGCTCTGTGATAAATCCATTTTTATTCTTTTTCTCCTGATTGCTTTTGCAGCTTTTTGGTAGTTCCCAATCTTATGATATTTGGGGGGCTGCATTTCTGTTGAGAATGCCATTGTATTTTGGGAGGGAGGGGTCATACCTGGCGGTGCTCAGGGGTTACTCCTGGCTCTGTACTCAGGAATTACTCCTGGCGGTGCTTGGGGGACTCTATGGAATGCCGGAGATCGAACCCAGATCAGCCACGTGCAAGACAAACACCCTCCCTGTGGTACTATCTATTGCTCCAGCCCTGACATTGCATTTTTGACAGGGATTGCACTGCATCTGTTCTTTCAGGGAAAACGGCTAATTCTCCACATACCTGGCCTGGGCAAGGCCCTGCGAGTTCGCTCCCTGGCACTGCAGTGCTTTCCTGTTGATTATAGCTGTGAGCCACCCCACCCCACCCCCCTGCAGTGCCAGGGGGCAGACTCAGGACCTCACACAGGCACACTCTCTACTGCTTCATCCACATCCCCAGCCTCACGGATACGCTGTTCGCAGGAAACAGGTGTATTACCATCTCTGTTTCTGTACTCGGGCTGGTGAGGAAGGCATCTGTGTATGAGGAAGACCAGAACTGCAGCGACCCGGGCCATGTTCCCCACCAAGGCTGGGCAGGACCCACCAGGTCACAGGAGGCTGGTAACATGCGTGGCGGCAGCCAGCAGCCAACTGCGGTCACAATGAGACCGACCACATCAGGGGGACAGTGCAAATATGAAAATGCAGCAGACAAGACGCTGGAGAGCAGGCTCCTCGCAGTCCCAGGAAGGAGCAATGCTCATGGGGTGGGGGCAAGACAGTCGCGGCCTCTGAGAAGACCGATGACAGTGGCCCATGTGAACTGCTGAGTTTCGACTCACGCACGGATGGAAGCTGGACGGATGGGAGCAAGAGCGAAGTGGAGCCAGGACGGGGATGGGGAGGGGAGGGAGGAGAGAGGCGGAAATGCGTTTGCCAGCTTGAACGGCCGCACGCGGAGACGCCTGCATCCTCCAGCTTCGTCACAGTGAGCACTGACACGCGAGGGCAGTGACGGTGTCCAGTGCTGGGGACGGCTCCAGGGGCACAGTGCAGGTTCCGCGACAGCGCTGGGTCCAGCCCCTGGCACCGTGTGGTTCCCCGGCCCCGCTGTGAGGATCCCCCGCCAAAGAAACAAAGACAGACACGGTGATTTCCTGCCTGTGGAACAGTCATTCAGGCCACCCTGACAAATGATCACAGACTGGGTGGCTTAAACCTGAGCTTCTAAAAACACTCCCTCCTTTCTCTTTCTCTCTCTTCTTTTTATCACATCTGGAGTGCTCAGGGGTTACTCCTGACTTTGAGCTCAGGCATCACCTGTGGCAGGACTGGAGAGGGGGGACCATATGGGGTGTCATGGATCAAACCCGGGTTGGTCGTGTGTAAGGCAAGCACCCTAACCATTGGGCTCTCCCCCCCACCTCCCAACCACTGTACTCTCCAGCTATACCACTGGCAACCTCTTTTCACCCAAGAAACTGTCCCACCACCCTGGGTACACAGGCATACGAGACAATAAAGAAGATGACAAAAGTCATAGAGAAAAATCACTTTTTTATAAACAATTAAAATTTTAAATGCACCCCCACCCCCCCATTCCACTGTAGCAACCCCCAACCCCATCCAGGCTGGCAACCCACAATTTAAGAACCTGGGGCTTGGGACCAGAGAGACGGAACAAAGGGTAAGGCGTCTGCTTGCCTTAAACACAGCCGACCTAGGTCCTACCCCCTGGCACCCCATATGGTCACCCAGGTACGTCCAGGAATGATTCCTGAGAGCACAGTCAGGAGTAACCCCTAAGCATCAGTGGGTATGGCCCCCTGACCAAAAAAAAACCTTTCTGTTCTTGAATCCCTGGCTTCCTTTTGAATCCAGGGGAGGTAGAGAGTTGGGGTCACACCGGTGATGCTCAGGGGTTACTCCTGGCTCTGCACTCAGGACTCATTCCTGGCAGTGCTCAGGGGACCATACGGGATGCCAAGAATCGAACCCAGGTCTGCTTTGTGCGTGGCAAATGCCCTACCCACTGTACTATTGTTCTGACCCAAGAAACTTCTTTGAGGCCATACTCCTGGCCTCAAAAAGCACTCTTTTTAATATGAGACATGTAATTCCCATGGTAATAAAAAACCAGAAACCTGGAGCAGAGAGAACAAAAAAAGAGAGAGAAAGAGAGAGAGAAATAGAGTGGATGAGCAGGGGGAGCCACCCCCAGGAAAAGAGAGGAACAAATGGGGGAAAGACAACGGACATAAAACACCACCAGAAAACAAAGCCCCGGGTAGCAATGATCGCCCTAAATGCAAATGGTCAGAGGAGCAGGTGGGCTAACAAAGAGGGACCCTTATCTGCCGCCACCCAGGAGGCCCACGTCAGACAGAGAGAGAAACCCAAGTACGCCGGGAAAGGCTGGAACAAGGTGTGATGAGCCGTTGATGCTGAGAACAAGGCTGGCTCTGCTCTTCTCAGACCCAATCAAAGGTTTAGACTTTCGACCACAAAAGGTACCTAGTGGCAAGCCTGAACATTATACACTCATCAAAGGGTCAAGCCAGCAAAAAGACATCATCAGTCATGAACACACAGGAACCTAACACGGGACACTCTAATCGACAAAACAATTCTTGAGAGATCTCGGGGCAAACGCTGACAGTGGACCTCAGAACACCTCTTCCAGCAACAGACAGATCAACAAGATAAAAACTTACATCCCCACAGGACCGGAGTGATAGTACAGCGGGTAGGGCTTTTGTCTTGCAGGCGGCCGACCCGGGTTCGATCCCCGGCATCCCATCTGGTCCCCGAAGCACTGCCAGGAGTAATTCCTGAGTACAGAGCCAGGAGGAACCCCTGAGCATCGCCGGGTGTGACCCAGGAAGAAAAGAAAAAAAAAACTTAAGTCCCCAGAGACTGAATATACATTCTCCTAGGAGCACAAGGAATAGGGCCAGCAGAGAGCATATGTTGAGACTCACAGCAGCATCAATAGCCCCTGGGGATTGAAGTCACATGAAGCATCCTCTCTGGTCACACTCGGAGACTCAGAGTCAACATAAAGAAGGAAACAGGAAAAAAATGCCCAAATGAATGGAGACTAGACGAAAACAGTATGCTTCCCGGCCAGTAATTCTGGAAGGACTGGGTAACTGTTAACAAGCAGAACAAAGAGCCAGCAGAAGGAAGGAAATGATAAAAAAAAATGAAAGCCAAAGGCCAGAGAGATGTTATGGGGGAGCTAAGGCACTTGGCATTGCGGGATCCCGTCCACCCCTGCCAGGAGTAACCCCTGCGTACTGTCAGGTATGCCTCCCAAAGCCCCAAAGAAAAGTACTAAAACAGAAATCAATGAAAGAGAAACCAAGAAGACAATACAAGATGAATGGAACTCAGCACTGGTCCTCTGAAATCAATCAATCAACTTGATAATTCCCTCACTGGGCTCACCCTGAGAAAAACACAAAATCCTGGCCAAAAAAAAAAAAAGAATAAGAAATAAAAGAGGTAAAGTTACAACCGATAATGCCAAAAAAATATGAGATTACGATGAAGGACTTCATGCAAACTGAACAGCATGGAAGAAGTGGGCTCACGTTTAGAATCTTCCAACCTTCCACTGAGACGGAACCAGGAATAGGAAAGTGGAGAACAAATAATGACAAGGACAGAAATCAAAAGAGTGGTCAAAAGCCTCACTGAGAAACCCAAGTCCAGAACAACCTGGCTTCAACCAGGGAATTCCACAAAACTTTCAGGAAACTAAAGCCCATCCTGCTCGGATTCTTCCACCAAACAGCGAGTAGGAAACACCCGCCCAGCACATTCCATCAGGCCAACATGTTCTAGTTCTCAAGCCAGGAGAGAACAGCATAAAATAGGAACCTCCAACAACCCAACCTCTCCAATAAGGACAGATGCAGAAATGCTCAACAAGATCTTGGCAAAACAAAACCAACAAACAGATTGCGGAAAATCACTCATCATGACCCAGGGAGTATTCGTGGGGGAGGCCGGGGAGGGACACACACACACACACACACACACACACACACACACACAAATCAATAAACGTAATACAGCCTTACCAACAACAAAAGAAGGATAAAAATCAAATGATCTTATCAACAGATGCTCCAAAGGCGTTTGGTGAGATTGAAATCCCTCCCAGAGTAGATGTGAAGCCATTTAAGCTCCCAAATAAATCATCATAGTAATGAAGTCTACTTCCCTGAGCGTAGGGAAACCAGGAGCTTATTACACAAGGTAGAGATTAGGGAATGAGGGTGGGGAAGATCACTTGGGGGGTCGGGAACAGATGCCCCGCCTACACGGGGACCCAAGTTTGCTTTTTGGATCACACCTGGTGATCCTCAGGGGTTCCTCCTGGCTCTGCACTCAGGAATTACTCCTGGCAGTGCTCAGGGGACCATATGGGATGCGGAGGATCGAACCTGGTTCCTCTGCATGCAAGGCAAACGCCCTACCTCCCATGCGATCGCTCCAGCCCCAGGACCCAAATTGACCCCCATCACCACACGTCCCCACTAAGCAATACCAGGGCAGCCCTGGAGGTCCCCAGCCCCACTGAGTTCGAACAGTCACCTGGTCTTGCATAGAACCGACTTGGGCCCCGTCGGCAGGAGCAGCCCTGACCCTTGCTTAGGGGGCTCTGCCCACTGAAATTAAGTGGCGAATTATTCGACTGAATGCTTAAAAGAGAATAAAATATTTAGAGTCGTGGAAGCATCTCCTGACTTGCAAAGAGGTAAAAACTGGGAGCACATTACTCTGATCACAGTGTCCACTGGGCAGAGGCCTGAGTTTCAGCCTGAGCAACCACAGGAGAGATGGGAAATGTGTCCTGCCCACTGAGATTTCTGCCACAGACACATCACTCAGATCTAATCATGAGGGAATGGAGGACAAACCCAAACCCAGGGACAGTCAACAAAGTAACGGGTCTTTCACCTTCAAAAGGGTGCAAGGTCACACTGATCCAGGAAACCCTGAAATCACACCCAACGAGGGAGGGCAGAGACCCGTGACCCGGAAGCGCCAACTGTGATTTTTCTGGGTGAGGTGCCTTCACAGGAGTGGCTGAGCTGTGGGTTACGCAGCCTGTCCCCTATATGGAGTGATAAGAATGACCTTTATCTGGTCCCTTATTTGGGAGGGCGTGATAAAGTATTAGGTCTGTGCTCACCCTCAAATACTTCAGGGGGAAAAAGGACTTGGGACTACAATTAAAATCGTTCTACAGGGGCCGGAGTGATAGTACAGTTTGCAGGGTGCTTGCCTTGCATGCAGCAAACCTGGGTTCGACCCCCAGTCCACCAGATTGTCCCCCAAGCTCCACCAGGAGTGATCCCTGAGTAAGCCCTCAGTATAGCTGGTCCCCGCACCCCCCACCCCCACAAATTATTCAACTGTTCCCCAAGTTTAAGATCCTTTCAAATTTTCAGACTTTCTAGACTTGCAGGTTCTTGCATCCGGCCTTTACCTCTGCTCCAGATCCAGCAGGCAACCTCCTCTGATGAGGTCCAAGGTCAGAGATAGGGAGGCGAACGCGGAACTCCAAGGGAACAGCCGAATCTGCAGCCGTGGGGAGACTCAAAGTCCAAGAAACTGAGGCAAGCTGGGAACTCTGAGCTGACAGTTGCAGCAGCAGGTCGAGACAGGATATAAAAACCGAGCGGCAAGGGCAAAGGCAGTCGGGTGGGGCCCGGGCTGTATGGGCTGGGGAAGCTGGAAGTCGTGCCAGTAACGTGCAGGTGGGCTCAGGTAAACTCCAAGTTCCTAGGCTCCTTTGGCACTCCAATGGTAACCAAGAGCACTTCAAATACACACACATGAGCCGTATCGGCAAGCAGCTGGGCGGTGGTTGGGGGTGGGAGACCAATAGCACAGTGCAGTGGGTAGGGCGTTTGCCTTGCATGTGGCCAACCCGGGTTCGATTCCCAGCATCCCATATGGTCCCCCGAGCACCGCCAGGAGTGACTCCTGAGTGCAGAGCCAGGAGGAACCCCTGTGCATCATGGGGGTGACCCAAAAAGAAGAAAAAGAGCTGGAAGGGGTTAAGGTTATAAGGTTACAGGGGTACATATGCACCCACCTGTGCCTTGCACGCAGCAGACCCTGTTCAATCCCAGGCAAGCCATGATCCCTGGGCAGTGCCAGGATCCACCCTCGGGCTCACAGCCGGGAGGAATCAGCCACTACCAGGTGAGACACAATCCCCCCCCCCCCCGCCTGAATATGCACCAGTAAAGGAAAAAGGACAGTGGTGAGTTCATGAACATAAAGATGGTTAACGCAAGGAAGCACAGACCAGCACCCAGGGACCAGAAAATAAATTCAGGAAATCGCAAAGCGGATACAACTTTTTTTTTTAGCAAGTATTCCTCTGAGAAGTAGTCAGAATGTTTTTTAGAGAACCTCTCTTCCCATCAGTCTTTGACTTAATGATGAATGCAGAGGTGGGGAGATGACACTGGAATTCCTTGAAAAACCTCCACCCCCGTTTTCAGTGCCAAGAGCCAAAACTGGGGCCTTGCACGTGCTGGGCAGGGACTCGACCGCTGAGCTACCGCCCTGGCCTCCTTGGAAATGTCTTTAACCACACACACACACACACACACACACACACACACACACACACACACACTCTTTCTGAGCATCTGCTCCGTGATGGGCACACACCTCCTACTGCAGCATCACTGCGTGACAAGTGACCCATGAGCCTTCACATCAAAGAGGAAGAGACACGGGGAACGGGTCTTTGAAAGGCAGGAAGGAGCCAGGAAGTTCTTGCCCAGAAGGAGGGGCACCCACACAGGCAGAAAAACCAAAGCTCTTGCTGCAAACACACCTCCCGACACAGCTCTGCTCTGCGTGGGCTCTGGTGCTCCAGGCTCCTGGGGAGTTCCAAGGCCTGGCACAAAAAAGGAGGGGAGTGGGTGGCAGGGAGGTTCCTCAACCCAGGGAACAACCTCACCCCACGCCCTGCCCTCCACTTCAGGAAGGTGGGTAAGTATACACATTTCAAGTGCTCTGAAGTTGCAGGGAAATTTCTGGGTGTCTGTGGATATCAGAAGGCTTTAGAGACAGGGTTAGAAAAGGGTTTACAGCTTGCCACTTATTCATATCAGCCATAAACCGTTGACAGAAGAATTATGAGTTCCCAGCCAAAAAAGATAATGCGGGCTTGGAAGGCAAAGTCTCTTCAGGGTACTGACCAAGCCCAGAGCTTTCCTGCCATGTGTCAGCCACTTTATTAATAGAAGTAGAGATGGGCGTTTTGATTTTTTTTTTTTTAAACAAAATAGGTGGACGGTGCCTTCTGTTTTACGTTTCCTTTGCAGCCATGCGTCAGGGTCTAGTTTAAACAGTGGTGACGCAAAGGTAAATATTAAGTGGTGCCTGTCTGCCTGAAACGCAATCCCAGTTACAACATGGTGTGTGCCAGAAGACTATCTAGAAGGCTGTTTAGAACCACACAGATAACCCACCTTCACCCCTCGATACTAACGAGCTGGAGGATATAGGGCAAACTGTTGGACATTTTTAATTTTGCACTCCTATTTACCTGTCAACAAAATGGAAATAAGAAAATTTAATCCTGCAAATGAAAGCACCTCAAGACAGGGATTAAATGGAGTATAATAAACCAAGCACGGTGCTTGGTAACAGGAGATGGCCGACAAACAAAGGTGCTTGCTCTGATTACAGACAAATGTGCTCTGGTGGAGGGATTAAAAGGAAATCTCAACCAGACCACCATACCGAATCTGGAGTCTGAAGTGCCTTCGCCCCGCCGCCTCCACCCCACCATTAAGGGGGCCATACCAGGGTGGTGGGAGGGACTAGTCCTTAGAGGGGGAGTCACACCTGGGTGAGCTCCAAGAGAATGGATCAAACCCAGAGTTTCCCACATGCAAAGCATGTGCTGAGTCCCTTGGGCCAACTCCCCGGCCCCCATGTTATACATTTTATTGTGGTTTTAAAGGAGAAAAATCAAACTGTAGGGAAATCAATTTTATATAGTAAATATAATTAGGACTTTTTCTTTTTTTTTTTTTAAAGGCTATTGAGGGGCTGGAGAGATAGTACAGTAGATAGGGTGCTTGCCTGGTACATGGTTGATCACGGGTATCCCATATGGTTCCCTGAGCACTGCCATGAGTAATTCCTGAGTGCAGAGCCAGGAGCAACCCCTGAGCATCACTGAATGTGGCCCCCACACAAAACAAAACAAGGCTATTTGAAGAAAAAAATATATATATATATAAAACCCACGAACTTAGCACTCTGTAAACTGGATGCATACATCAAGCAAAAGGGTTAGATGCAATGCTTTCTAGAATCCCTTCCAAAATGGAGATTTTATATATATTTTTTTTCTTTTGGGGTCACACCCTGCAATGCACAGGAGTTATTCCTGGCTCATGCACTCAGGAGTTACTCCTGGAGGTGCTGGGGGACCTTACGGGATGCTGGGAATTGAACCCGGATCCACCAGGTGCAAGGCAAACACCCTACCCACTGTGCTATTGCTCCAGCCGCGAGATTTTAGGTTTTTTTAGTTTAGGATACCACTGGCTAGCAGTAACTTGAAATCAAGGAAACAATAAAGGGAAGTCGAAACCATGCACACTTGCGTATTTCTCCACGTCTTGGCCTGCCTCTGGGGGATCTACTTTATTGTCAGAGCATTCCCTAACATCAGGGTGGGAGTTCCCTAGAACCTCTCTCACACCCAGCTAACACGTTCACGGGGACCAACGGACTGCCTGTCACTGACTGGCCTTAGCGCCTCCCCAGGGCCAGAGGGCAGAATCCTGTTTGTTGGTCAGTGGGTCACCTTGGGGGATGGGGTCAGAGATCAAACCCGCCTGAGTCTCACAGTGGCTACCTAGTGAAGAAGGCCGGGTCCTCAGAAGAACACCTGGATGCTCTAAAGAGAGGGACAGATAAGACCAGAGATGGGCAGCAACTCGGTCAGCATCTGAGCAGGAAGCACCCACCGGAGAGAATTAAAAAAACAAACAAAAAACCCTGACGGTCAATCAAGTGCAAGCCCCAGGCTGAAGGAGGCAGCAGGAAGGATGATGCCAACCAGCTTCCCCGCAAGGAGAAAGCCAAGCACTGGCCGCGGAAACAGCCCAGCCACCCTCACCCGGTGAACAAAGGCTCCTCCACCCTTTGATCTTCCACCGGTGTCCCTGGCTACCACTCGGCAGCACCCAGGGTTCCAGAGAGCGAGCTCGGAACTGGAGCTCCCGGGACTAGGGCAGGCCCCTGCACAGCTGAAACAGTTTAGACGGTGCAAAGCAGAGACTGCAGCCAGAGCCCAGAGAACTGAGAGGCTTTGCCAGGGCCATCCAGAGTCCAGAGCTTTTCCAGAAGCCAGCAGGTGAGGCGGGTGGAGCTGGATCTGGAGGAACCAGCGCAAGATCTCAGCACAGCAACCAAAGACAACGAGGCTGATTACAGGCACCAGCCATGCTCTGGGGACTGAACTTGCAGCTTCTCACTAACCCCCCACTCCACTCCCTGCTACTTTGAGAGTAGTCGAGTGATGGTCTCTTTAGGGCAAATGAGTCTCAAAGAATAGAAGGTTCCTGATAAAGCCAGTTTGGTATCTGTAACTGCATATTATTTTTTTCCCTTTACTCTGTGATCGGAGAGCCCAGCAAGCTACCGAGAGTATCCCGCCTGCATGGCAGAGCCTGGCAAGCTACCTGTGACGTATTTGATATGCCAAACACAGTAACAAGAAGTCTTACAATGGAGATGTTGCTGGGCCTGCTCGAGCAAATCAATGAAAAACGGGAGAACAGTGCTACAGTGCTACTTTGTGATGGGGCTGGAGCAATAGCAAAGCAGGTAGGGTGTTTGCCTTGCATGCAGTCAACCTAAGTTCGATTCCTCCGCCCCTCTCGGAGAGCCCGGCAAGCTACCAAGAGTATCTTGCTTGCACGGCAAAGCCTGGCAAGCTACCCATGACATATTTGATATGCCAAAAACAGTAACAACAAGTCTCACAATTTGTTGTGAGGCGTTACTGGTCACCGCTCAAGCAAATCGATGAACAATGGGAGGACAGTGACAGTAACTTTGTGATGGTCTCTATATGCCAGTGTAAGAGGGATAGAGAGGAGTTTATCATAAAGCTTTCTGCATTAAAAAATAAAGTAAGCGGGCCAGTGCAATAGCATAGGGATAGTACAGTTTACCTCACATGCAGCCAATCTGGGTTCGATCCCCAGCATCCCATATGGTCCCACAAGCACCACCAGGAGTAATTTCTGAGCAGAGCCAGGAGTATCCCCTGGGCATCGCTGGGTGTGATTCCCCCCCCCCACTTCCCTGGCAAAAATGAACTATGGAGCTGGAGCAATACTATAGTGGGTAGGGAATTTGCCTAGCACAGGCTGACCCAGCTTCAATCCCTGGCATCCCCTGTGGTCCTCTGAGCACCACTGGAAGTGAATCCTAAGCACAAAGCCAGGATTAAGTTCTGAGCACTGCTGGCTGTGGCCCCCAAACCCTACCACGCCCCTGGAAAAAAGAAATGAATTACAGGGGCCGGAGCAGAAATACAGTAGTCAAGGAGCTTGCCTTTCACAAAGCTAACCCAAGTTTGATCCCTAGCACCATATATGGTTCCCAGAGTTCACCAGGAATGATCCTTGAGCACAGAACCAGAAGCCCTGAGTGGCTCCAAAACGAAGAAACAAAAGATAAAAAGATATGAACAAATTTTGGAAAACCATAAGAGCCAATGCAATGGCTGTTGTAAGTGGGGAAGCTACGTGCAAACTGAAGATTCAAGGGACACTACAATTATGGATAGAAATCCCTTTAAAAAAAAAAAGCACCCTTCCGAAGGCTGGAGAATGCAGTGGGTAGGGCTCTTGTTTGCCTTGCATGTGGACAATAACAGTTGGATCCCCAGCTCCACATATGGGCCCCTGAGCACTGTCAGGAGTGATCCCTGAGCACCTATAAAATTTTGTTTGTTGGTTAATGGGTCACCTTTAGGGACAGGTAGAAATCAAACCCAAGCAAACCGAGGAGTAGCTACCTAACGTGGTTCTCAAAAGAGAACGTCGGTGCTATCAGGAAAGGGAACGAGAAGACCAGAGATTGGGCAGCAATCACAATAAATAAAATGAATTGATAAAAATAAATGTTCATGAATTTCACATTTTTATACGTATAAAAGGTCCGTCCTGCTGGATACAGTCCTCAAAACATCAAAGAAAAATACAGTCTTCAATCGGAATTCATCTCCTTTAATGTTTCCCTGATCTGTGTGGTCAATTTTTAATTTTAAATCCAGCCCCTCACCGAGATTCCGACCTAAGATTTAGATGAAGCACCAATAATTTGAAGCTGGGAGATCTCTGCTCCTGCATGAAGCTGGTGAGACCAGGAGCATCACGTCACACTACGTCACACTACATCGATGTCAAATGCTATCTGGTAAAGCCAAGTATCTTCTGCTGTATTAGTTTCAGGACAAAAACATACTGCATGTCCCCACCCCCTTCAAATCATCTGAGTCCATTCATTCATGAGGTCTGTAAGTCACCCCAAGAAGACTTTGCTTATTAATCCGGCATTCCCTTCTCTAGTGCTTTCTCCAAAGCAGAGAACAAGCAAGAACAAGTTTCAGCTAATAGCAAGGACTTCTGCCGGGATTAGAATGTATAAGGGCCAGTGGGATCCCAGACATCTGCAATTCCCCTGGCAGGCTGCTGTGTCCTTAACTCACTGGAATATGGGATGTTTGGGGGTGGGGGGAAGCTCTGCCCCTAATTTTTATTAAATACATATTTTAAAAAGAAACAGCAGGCCAACTTCTAATTAATATAAAGTAGGAGTGATATTACAGCTGGTAGGTGTTTGCCTTGCACACGACCAACTTGGGTTTGATCCCTGGCATCCCATAGGGTCCCCAGAGAATTGCCAGGGGTAATTTGTGAGTGCAGAGCCAGGAGTATCCCCTGTGCATCGCTGGGTGTGACGGACGGAAGGAAGGAAGGAAGGAAGGAAGGAAGGAAGGAAGGAAGGAAGGAAGGAAGGAAGGAAGACTGGGGGCCAGAGTAATAGTTCAACAGATAGGGCTCTTGCCTTGCACATGGCTAACCCAGGTTTAATCCCTGCACCCCATATGATCCCCCAAGTCTACAAGGAGTGATCTGAGTGCAGAGCCAGGCGTAAGCCCTGAGCACTGCTGGGTGTGGCCCAAAACCCAGAAATAAATAAGTGAATATAAACTGGGAGCTGGAGAGATAATACAGCAGGTAGGGCACTTGCCTTGCATGTGGCTGACCCGGTTCGATCCCCAACATCCCAAATGGTCCCCTGAGTCTCCATCCTCAAGTTTATATATATTTACTTATTTTTGGTTGGCAAAAAACTAATAATGGGTACTTTTCAAATTCCACAAAGGTCACACAGCATGTGAGATAACACTGTTTATATTCTAAAATAAAAGGAGAATATGCAGTTTTTTTTAAATGAAATCAACTCTAATTCTCTCCATTTAGTGGTTTGTTATTCCAAAAGTGCTCAGATGATAATACTGTGCTTTCAAGTATTAAAATTACTGTGCTTTCAAGTATTAAAATTATTCTCCTCTGTGAATTAACCATCAAGCTTCTCAATTAACTACCATAAATAGAGCACTTTGAAGTGAAAGTTAGTAATACCCAAAGTGAGACAATAGACTGCTTCTTCTATTACTGATCTGGGCTGTTGGCCCCAAGCACTTCACAGTTTCTTCCAACTGTACAATAAACTCTTTTCAGATTTTAAACACAACAAAAAACAAAACATGTACACATAGGACAGGTAAGAGAAAAGAAAACCGAATAAACTCTAACAATACAGGAAATAAATGCCAATGTTTAGTCACCTTAAAATTCCGGTAACAATACTACTGAAATAGTCTCAGATTATCCATAAAGCATATACCATTTATAGAATGCAATAAAAAATACACCACATCTTAGAGCACTACCTTAGCTACTAAAAAATTTAGATCAAGAATTGCAAAAGACAATCCCGGCTTCCCATAGGTTCCTCCAAGCCCACCAGGAGTGACTTCTACATTCAGAGTCAGGAGTAACCCCCGACCACCGCCCAGTGTGGCCCCCCAAAGAAAAACAAACAAAAGAATTACACTATTCCCACACAGCCACAATGGCAGTAAGAACCAGGGTTCCCAACAGCACCGTAGCCACGCTGCTTAAGATCCTGAGTTTTTCATAATTAAAGCCATCACTATTCTTACATTCATAAACACTAACACGCAGAGACAAAATTATACCTATGCAGATCACAGTGGTGGGACGTACCTTCAAACTGAAGGAGCATGTTAAAAGAAAGACTCCGGTGTAATAAGGTTTCAAAGGCATTAAAAAATGAAACTCAAGGGCCAGAGGGGGCATTCAGAGGGCTGCGTGTGCTTTACGTGAGGGAGGACTTTGTTCCATCTCAGGCACCATGTGTTTGACCGAGCACTGACGAAAGACCCTACCATGCACCAAGCTAAGGAGATACTCCTGAACATCAAGTGTGCCACCTGCCCCCTCCCCCCAAAACACAGAGAGAGAGAGAGAGAGAGAGAGAGAGAGAGAAGGGAAGGAAGGAAGGAAGGAAGGAAGGAAGGAAGGAAGGAAGGAAGGAAGGAAGAGAAATGAGATTGGAAATGTAGGCAGTAGCCAAGCCCCCCAAAGTCTAGATTCTTATTATTCCTACTGTTTGTTTGGGGCCATACCTGGCATACTCAGGACTTTCTCCAAACTCTATGCTCAGGAATGCTTCCTGGCAGTGCTCTAGGGAATCATACATGATACCCAGCATCAAACCAGGGTCAGCTGCATGCAAGGCAAGCGCCTTAAAAGGTAAAGGTAAAGGCCCTCCCGTTGATCGTCGATTTGCTCGAGTGGGCCCAGTAACGTCTCCATTGGAGACT
>JAOXYA010320481.1:0-18638 GCA_028565675.1 Sorex palustris | reverse complement strand
CGGGCCCGCAGCCGCGCGCGCGCGCCAGCTCCCGCCGCAGCCGCTCCAGCGTGCGCCCGCGCCGGCGCGCCAGGTGCAGCAGCGCGTTGTGCGCGTTCACGCGCTCCAGCACGAGCTTGCAGAGCTTCTCCCGCACCACCTGTGGGCGGCACGGCACAGCTCGGGGGCCTGGGGGCCGGGGGCCGGGGGCGGGCGCGCCCCCCGCCCCTCACCTCCACGGTGCTGTGCGAGAGCGCCAGCTTCAGCGGCAGGTTCTTCCCGCAGGCCTTGGAGACGATCCGCTGGTCCGACTGGGGGGCGGCACTGCTCAGGCGGGCCCCCTGCCCGCGCAGCCCTACCGCGAGCCGCAGCCTCCCCCCGGCCACCGCGATCTGCACGGGCGGGGCCGGAGAGGCCTCCCAGTGGCCTCTGGCTGGTGGCGGCCGGCCCCTCGGCCGCGCGCGACCCCGCTCACTTTCTGGGTCAGGGCCCACTCAAGGGCCTGGCGGCGGACGTCCCCGTGCAGGGCGGCCAGCGTGGACAGGTTCCGCTCCGTGTTCTCCTTCACCGACTGCAGCTGCAGCGCCCGGCATTGCTCTGCGGGCGGACGGGCTGCTGTGGGCCCCGCGCGGACAGAGGCAGTGGGGGACCCGCCGCCCCTCGCCCTGAGGCTCACCCTGGAGCCGCGTGATGGTTCTCAGCTCCTGGATCTGCTCCTCCATGTTGGAGAGCTGGTTCACCTCCATGGTGGCAGCTGGGGCCCTCCGCGGGACGCCCCACCGCCGCAGCTGGCTAGAGAACAGGTGGTCTGTGGAACGCTCGCCTTTGTGGGCTCGGGGTTCTGAGCACCGGGGGAACACCGGAACCCCACTCGGGGTGCGGCGCCCATTCCCTGCCCCCGCCGCGCCATGCGGCCAAGACAGCAGCAGTGCCGGCCTCATCCGCAACCAACGGCCGCTCCTCCTGGGGCTGCTTTGCGGCCTCCTCACCCCCTTAAGCCCAGCCCCATCTCTGAATGGTCATGTTCTCAGGACCCAGGGTGGACAGAACTCGGCCCCTAACGTGGCCACCAGTCACTTTCCTTCATGACACTCTATTTTTGGCTTTTGGGGGTCTCACCCGGCGATGCTCACGGGTTACTCCTGGCAGTGCTTGGGGGACCAGATGGGATGCCAGGGATTGAACCGGGGCTGGCCCAAATTCCCTCCCCCGTACTATATATAGCTTATGCCCCTCACTCTGCTTTTCAAGGGCCGTGGCCCAGAGCGAGTGCACAGTGGGCAGGGGACTATTCACGCAGCCAATCCAGGTTCAAGCCCTGCGCAACCCTGGCTGTGACTCCCCCAAAAGGGAGGAGTCCCGCAGGCAATGCCCAGGGCCCTCTCTGCTCTCCCCAGGGGCTGGTCCCCCCTTCAATCTTCTGCCAGGCCAGAAGAGGCACCAACCGGGGTGTCTCCTCAACAGAGAAGTCTGGAGTGAGTGGACACACCAGTTGCTTGCTCTTTGTGGCACACAGGACTGTCGCAGGGGCAGAAGAGACAGCAGCTGTCCTCCTCCCTCCTCCTTCTTGGAGCAGGCGCAGCCCTTCCTGGCCGGGAGCAGACCCAGGCACGGGAAACCTAGGTGGGGCCCGGGCCTGACTGGGCTCAAGGGGCATGCTGTGCCATGCTGACCGCCGGTGCTCCATAAGCATCCGGAAGGCTAAGAGTGCAGGGGCGGTAGGTGTGTGCCCTGGGCCCTGCTTTCCTGTGACCGGCATTCTGCCCCTCCCGGAGGGTGTGAAGTGACTCGATCTGGCAGACAGCTGCTTTCGGGGCAAGGGATGTTGGCCCTATCTCCCCTCCTGGGAGCCTGTGTCCATGCTGCAAGCCTGTCCCTCACCAAGCTGCAGAGCAACCCAAGGTGCAGGAACCTCGTATCCTGGGGTCAAGCCCTAGAACCCCCCCAGGCCCGTCCTCCAGTCCCGTAGGAAGGCAGGGAGGGACACTCGTCAGGAATATTCCCTTGTGACTTGCCTCCCGATGGCTTTTGACTAGTATTTATTAGAGTCACCGCGGGGACGCCTGCATGCAGTGTCCAGGCACCAGAGCCAGCGGTGGTGCGGCCACCCTGCACAAGTGTGTGGGCGGCAGCCAAGCCCCCTCAGCTCCAGCGCCTGTGTCCTGGCTGCCTGTAGGAAGCCTACTGTCCCCGACCTCGTGGGACCAGGCTCGGAGTCTGCACACCATACTGGGTCACAGGGAGGCGCCCCGGGCTGGTGGCGGGCTCTGGGGGCCGTGTGGGAATCCTGGTCCCTGGTCTCCTTCACGTGCTGCGGCTCCCCTAGCGGCGCAGGCCTGCAAGAGGAAGACGGGCACCTGTGACCGAAGGCCAGGCCTGAGCCCGTGCTGCGTGCCAGGCAGGGCAGACGCAGGCGCCGGGCAGTGATGGGCAGGCCCTGGGTGCTGGGCAGGGCAGGGCAGGCCCAGGGTGCGGGGCAGTAGCAGCCCCCACATCTCTCCCTGTCACGCTCCCGGCTCCCTCCCCTTGGGACAGGGGCAGTGTCTGTGGACCCCTTCCAAGGTCTTCTAGCCCCCACTTCCATGGCCGTGTACCACGGTGACACCTACTGGCCAGGGCCCTCACCTGTGTGTCCCCATCTGCTGGGAGCCGGCCAGTCTCCAGGAAGACCCAGAGGTCACTGCACTTCTGTGACTCCACGAGGGTCACCCAGTAGCTGCCCACAGAGCCTGTGACTGAGGGGAGGGGCGGGGAGGGGGAGAGGGTGGAGGGGAGGGCTGGGTCGGGACCCCGGTCGAACCCCCCCCCCAGGGTCCACGTGCAAGTCGGGGCGGATACCCACCCACGGCCACCAGCACTCGCCACCGGAAAGGGGACAGGAGCTTCCTCGGGAGGAGGCTCTGCAGGCCGAAGGTCGCGCCGGTGCCTGCGGGGCGGCGGGCGGTCAGCGGCTGCGGCCCCGAAGGACAGGGGCAGCCCCATCCCGGCCCGTCTACCTGCCACGAAGGCCGCCAGGCCCCTCATGAAGGCAGCCGACTGGCAGGCGGCGTACTCCCCGAGGCCCTGCGGGAGGCGCACACTCAGGGCTGTCCTCGCCGCTGGCCCCGCTGCCCTGGCCACGCTCTGGCCAGTCCCCGCGAAGCCCGGCCGGACGCCGCGCTCTGCCCGGGGTGGGGGGGTTTCCTCGCCCCGCTACGCTCCCTAGGCCGGCCCGGGCTCCCAGGCCGGCTTTCTCACCGGGTGTTTGGCGGCTACACCGTCGTCCACCCGGGAGAGGCCCAGATTGACCATGACCGCACACACGCAGGGAGTCGGGCGGGGCGAGGGGGGTGGGTGGGGCCCAGGGCTCGCGCCTGCGCAGAGACAGGCTAGGCGAAGGGGCGGGGCCTGTGTGGGGCGGGGGTTGGCGCCGCGCCTGCGCAGAAGTGGCGGGTCAGAGAGGCGGGGTCTAGGTCACCAGGCTTATTTCCATGTGGACCAAGGTAGATCCGTTCTAGAGCGGTTGCACAGCGTGTAGGGCGTTTGCCTTGCACATAGCCCGCCAGGGTTCGGTCCCTGGCACCCCATCAGGTTCCCCGATGTCTCCAGAAATGATCTCTGAGCACAGAGCCAAGATTAACCCCTGAGCTGAGCACAGCCCCGTGTGGCCCTCAAACAACAAAAAAGTATGGTTACTAGTATTTAAGGTTGAGCCTCTTGAAAACCACGGAGTGTGATAAGTCAAAAGATTATTTAGCAAGTGAACTCCAAAACCACTAGTACACCACGCTGGGGTCCAGTTCTGAGAGCTAGGGTCCCACCATATTATCCTGGTGTCAGGGGAGCACAAAGCAAACTGGAGAGAGAGATTCACAAAATGGAGAGGTGGGGGGGCTGGAGCAATAGCACAGCCGGTAGGGCGTTTGCCTTGCATGCAGCCGACCCAGGTTCGATTTCCAGCATCCCATATGGTCCCCTGACACCGCCAGGGGTGATTCCTGACTGTAGAGCCAGGAGTAACCCCTATGCATCGCCAGGTGTGACCCAAAAGCAATAAAAAAAATGGAGAGCGGGGTGTGCGAGGTACTTGGAAGAAGGCTCTCAGAGGGAGAACTGGGGTGGAAGTACCGGCAGACAATCCTGCAGTGGACTCTTTGTTTTGGGGCCACATCTGGTGATACTCAGGGGTAACTCCTGGCTCCGCACTCAGGAATCCCTCCTGGCGGTGCTCAGGGGACCATATGGGATGCTGGGGATCGAACCTGGATTGACTGTGAGCAAGGCAACTACCCTACCTGCTGTCCTATCTCTCCAAACCCTTGCTGTGGGATCTTTGAGTAAGCCTGAGCAAGTTCTCTCTTCAGAAGGTTCCAGAGGCCTGTGTGGCTAGAGTGCAGGTGAGGGAGGGGATGGACTGTGTGGCCAGAAGGGGCTTCCCAGGTTGAGAGGCCTTGCCTGGACCTAGCAGGGATGCAGGGGGAGATGTTTTCAAAGCTTTAACCTGGTGTTTTTTTTTTTCTTTTGTGGGGTGAGAGAGACTGGGCCACAAAAGCAGTGCTCAGGGGTCACTCCTGGTAGTGCTCAGAACTTTTCACAGAGCCGGAGATGGAGATGGGTCACCTGAGGAGGGCAAAGCCTTACCCGTTGTGCTGCTTCTCTGCTCCTGCTTGAAAAGAACGATTGAGGGGCTGGAGCGATAGCACAGCGGCTAGGACGTTTGCCTTGCATGTGGCCAACCTGGGTTTGATTCCCAGCATCCGATATGGTCCCCTGAGCACTGCCAGGAGTAATTCCTGAGTGCAGAGGCAGGAGTGACCCTTGTGCATCACCGGGTGTGACTCAAAAAAAGAAAGAAAGAAAGAAAGAAAGAAAGAAAGAAAGAAATGAAAGAATAATTGAGTCTTGAGAGCTCTGTATAGATTGTGAGGTAAGTCCTTGCCCATGTGTTTTGTACATGGTTTCGTGGGAAAGCTTTTAGTTGATCACTGTGGGTGGGGCAGTGTCCCTGGCAGTTGTAGTCACTTGCTTCTCTTTTCAAGGGGCTGAGGGGTTTTTTTTGCCACCCTTAACCACTTCCATTCCAGAAGCACCATGTTGTTGGCCCTCCAGGATGATGCCCTGTGGCTCCTGGAGCCATTCACTGCTGTGTGGTGCCCTGGGCACTGTAGGTGGGGACACTAGAGGTTGCCTGGAGAGGCCCAGCCAGTCTTGGGCCTGGCCCACAGCCCCCTGCAGCCTGGGCGCCTCAGGGGCGACACGCCCCCCGGATGCTTACACAACTTGTGATAAGGTGGCTGTGATACCATAATCCTGAGTCCCCACATACCTGCCCGGGGCCCAGCTGGGGCTGCGTGAAGGCAGGGCATGGAGGAGTCAGGTGTCTGTCCCCATGTAGATAAACACCCGCAGTATGGCCAGGGGTAAGGATGAGGAGGAGTGAGGATTCTGGGTTCGTCCCAAGGACCCTGGTTCCCGGATCAAGGTACAAAGGACCTGGAGCTTCGGGCAGACCCCCACAGTCTGTCTGGAGGTGCCGTATTGACTCCCCGGAAGGAGTCAGGTGAGCTCTGGGCATCCTGGAGCCGTTCAGGAAATGACCCTTAGGCTGGTGGGGACACTCCAGTTATTGTGCCAAACAATGAACAAAGGGGGCCCCAGTTTCCTCCGGCCTTCCGTCCCCCTCCCACCCACTGCAGGGGAGCTGGGCTATAAAGCAGGGATGGGGCGCGTGGCCTGAGCACAGCCTGGGGATGGCGTACTTCCTGGGGGGTCCGCTCCTGCTGCTGCTGCTGTGGGCCTCTGCTGCTCAGCCTGAGGTCCTACTGCAGCCCGATTTTGATGCCCAAAAGGTACCGGAGGCTTCTTCGGTGCTGGCAGGGGAGAGGTTGCTGTGACTGTGTCTCCCAGAGGCCCTGGTGGGGGCCTGGGCATGAGGGAGCAGGGCTCAGGCTCAGGCTCCTGTGAGTTGGTTAGTGCCCAGGGCCCTAGCGCAGGGCGTCTGCCTTGCATGAAGCCACCCGGGTTCGGTGACCGACCCCTGCAGTTCTCAGGCCTCTGGTTTGTGGTCTCCATGGCCTCCGACTGCAAGGTCTTCCTGGGCAAGAAGGACCACCTGCTGATGTCCACCAGGGCTGTGACTGCGGTGGCAGATGGTGACCTCCGCGTGCACATGGAGTTCCCGGGGTGAGAGGGGTGGGGTTGGGGCAGTGCCAGGGGGCCGGGCTGGGCCTGGAGTGAGTTCCCTGAGCTCTCCACAGACCCGACGGCTGTCGCCAGAAGGATGCAGACTTCCTGAGGGTGGGCTCTCAAGGGCACTTCAGAGTTCCAGGTACCTCTGGTTCCCTGAACCCTGGGGGCGCCTCACTGCAATGCCCTAGCCCCGCCCCCTCCCACCCCTCCATCCTGGCCCTGCTGCCCACAGCCCCAAGGCAGGATGGGTTGGGGTCACCCTTCCAAGGTCCCTGCCTCCGCAGCCCTCGGCTACCTGGACGTGCGTGTAGTGGAAACGGACTACAGCTCCTTCGCAGTGGTCTACATCTACAAGGAGCTGGAGGGGGCACTCAGCACCATGGTGCAGCTCTACAGTGAGCCCCTGCACCCCACTCCTGCTCTGCCCTCACCCTAGGCCCAGGGGGCACCAACCGGGTGGGACGGGCCTCTCTGTGGTCCTGGGCTGACGCAGGGGCCCGGCCCACGCCTGACACCCTGCATTGGCGGAGACCCGAACCTGTTTGAATGTCCCAGGGTTGGCAGCATGGGCCAGGGGCTCCCCAAGGCCGAGAGGCGGGGTGGGGGGTCCCAGGGGACCAGGCTCTCTTCCCCCGCCGCGGGGGTGCCCCTGTACGGGCTTTGGGGCCTCTGTTGCTCAGCCGGGCAGGTGCTCCTGCAGGCAGCCCCAGGGAGCTCCCGCGTCCACTTCCCTGAGCGCTGCCTGACAGGGGCCCCCACCCTGCCCCAGGCCGGAGCCAGGACCCAAGCTCACAGGCTGTGACAGCCTTCAGGGACTTCTACCCGACCGTAGGGCTCCCGGACGACATGACGGTCATGCTGCCCAAGTCAGGTAACCCTTCTGCTCCGGCCTAAGCCCCGCCCAAACACGCCCACCATCGAACAGACACGCCCATCGCCGACTGGCCACGCCCACCGAAGCCCCGCCCAGACACACCATCCGCCAAGTGGCCACGCCCACTCTCGAACCAGACACGCCCACCCTCAAACTAGACACGCCCACTCTCCGAAGCCCCGCCCAGACACACCACCGGTCAATTAGACACGCCCACCCGGCCAAAGACCCGCCCAGGCACGCCCAGTTCGCGCGGCCGCGGCCCGGCGCGTCTCCTTCCCCCCGCCCTGGATGCGGATGGGCAGTCCGGCGGGCCAGTCGCTCAGACCGTTCATGCGCAGGTGCCTGCCCCGCGGAGGCCCCAGCACCCGCCGAGACCGTCCCGGAGAGCCGCCCCGGCCCCGCCCAGGTGGGCACGGGCTGTGCGCGGCCGCCGCCTGCTCTCGCCCCCCACTCCTCGCTCTCCCCGCTGCCCTTGGCTCTGTCCCCGCGGCCGCCAGATCCAGGCGCTTTAAAAAGCCTAGGAAACGCGACCCCTCCCGGCAGCGCCAGGTCCAAATCCGCGTGCGCCCGGGGCTCCTGGCTCAGCGTCTGCCTTGCCCCGCCACTCCCTTCTGGTTCCTGTCCTTCATTTTCCTGTGTCTGTCCGGGTCACCCTCCGCCTAGTCAGGGTCAGCAGGCCACGGCAGTGTCCACACCCGAGACGTTCTGCCCGCAGGCGCCGGGTTCCCAGGTAATGGGAAGCTCCAGAGAGACGCAGTGGGCGGGTCACTGCCCAGCCCAGATCCTCTCTGACTCTCTGAGATGCCAGTCCAGCGGCCCAGTTGGACACTCCCTCCGTAACTGTCCTCAGGACGGGTCCTAGGAGCACGTGGCACCTCCCTCACCTGCGACACCAAAATATTTACCCCACCCCACCCCGCAAGGCCACCACTCTGGAGATCTCCATTAAACTAGGTGACAGGTGACCTAGAGGCCAGTGGCCTTTTCTGGCTGGGATAGGTGTTTGGGCTCTTGGGAGCTATTCCAGCCAGGATCCCTCTGGTTTGGCTTCCACACTGCTGTCCCCAGCTATCCTTGGCTGTCCCCAGCTGTCCGCCTCTGTCCCTGCCTGTCTCTGTCCCTGGCTGTCCTTGGCTGTCTCTGTCCTTGGCTGTCTGTCTCTCTCCCCAGCTGTCTCTGTCCCCGGCTATCTCTGTTCCTGTCTGTCTCTGTCCCTGGCTGTCCCTGCTGTTTCTGCTGGTGCATGGATGTGTAAGTGTGGGTAGGAGGAGTCACAAGGCCCTTCCTGTCTCAGGCGGACCAGGGACCTGCCGGCCTTGTCACCCTGAACCCTCAAGACCCACGGCCCTCCCCTGGCCCCTGAGCTTGTGGCGAACTGGCCCCGTCACCTTCCATCCAATAAATGGATCTGCAGACTCCAGGCTCCTCACATCTTGCCAGCAACAGGCCCTTGGCAAGGGCACATGGGCCTATGTTGGCCCCACATTCTGGGAAACTGAGGCAGGGCGGGCGCTGGGCTCCTGACTGAGGGAGGAGACTCTAGCCTGGGTTGGCACCTGTGGGGGCTGCATTCAATGGACCCCTGCCCTCTGGTATCGCTGTGGGGGTGGTGGGACAGCTGCGAGGTGCCCTCCAACGTGCAGCCTGGCCTTGGGCTTCTCTGACGCCTCCTCACGGATCCTAGATAGTTGTGCCCTCACATGCTTCATAGGCAGGAAACAGGCTCAGCGGCAAAGGCCAGCCCCAGGGCTCTACGCGGGCCCTTGATGAGGTGTGGGGGGGCCTGGCCTCCCAGCTTCTGCCCCACCCAGTGGGGGCCAGCAGGGGTCCCTCTTGTTCCCTTTGGTGCTCTCTGCCCAGGCTGTGTGGCTTCCTCATCACAGATGGGGAAACTGAGGTGGAGTGCTGGCTGAGTCACGCAGGTCCAGAGCCAGGCCCCACTTCGCCTGGCCTGGACCTTGTGCCCCCTGGAATGCTCTGGGCCCCAAGAGGGGTGCAGTCTCTGACTGCTGAGTAGCTCGGGCCACTGGTGGGGGGCTGCGGGGGCCCATCCCCAAGAGACCCCAGTGTGGGGATGAGGAGGAGGGCAAGAGTGGGAGGCTGGAGCCCCCCATCTTGTGGCGGCACCTCCCACCGGGCCTTGGCCCCTTCTACCTGCCTCCACGGGCTCGAGTGGCCTCAGGATGACCCAGAAGCCTTAGAATGTGCCCAGACAGCGCCTTGTCCAGGTGAAGGCCGATGCCCACATGCTGCTGGCAGCAGTGCCCATGCTGTGCCAAGCCAGGAAGGAGGGGCATGGGGCGTGACTCCAGGCCGAAGCTGCCTCTGAGTCTCGAGGCCGGCCCCATGGGCTTGGAGGCACTTGGGGGGACCGTACAGGCCCCCCGTCAGAACCAGGCTGCTGAGTGCGGAGCTGGCCGGGCCTGTGGGCCCTCCCCTCGGCCCACTCTGCAGGGAGCCCAGCCCGATCTGCAGCCCCCAAAGGGCAGGGGCTGGAGGCCTGTGGGCATCTGGGGGTAGGGCTCCCAGAAGGGTCAGCTCAGCCTCAGGGCGGGTCCAGAGGCACTGGGGGAGCATTGCCTGTCCGGCTGGGTCCCAGGGGGACAAACAGCGTCCAGGCCCAGCCATGCGGGGGGCTCCAAGGCCTAGGAGACTGGCCGGGCTATCAGATCCCTCCCTGCAGCCTGGCCCTGCCAGCGTGGGCCCCGAGTCCAGGGAGGTCCCTGCCCGGCAGGCTGTGGATCCCGCCTCATCCCTGGCAGGAGCTGTCTGCCTGCGACCTCACTGGCTGCCCCAGAGACCCTGGGCAGCAGCAGGGCTCAGGCCCCCGTTCACTTCCCCAGGCCAGGGTTCTGCGCAGGGCTCGGGGGCAGTTCTTGGTCCTGCCCCACTGCCCGTGTCCTGTGCCGCGACGGCCGCCCACGCCCAGGTGGATGCGTTGGAGCAGAAAGGAGCAGTCTGGCCTGGTGCTCTGGGTAGAAGTGCCTGGCTGTGCGCAGTGCCCGCACCAACATGAGGAGCCTGGTGCTGGCCGTGCTGCTGGCCACAGGCCTGCTGCCAGCGGAGCTGCAGAAGCTGGACCTTGTGCAGGTACCGGCTCCCCTCCCCTTCCAGCTGCCCCTGCCCCCGCAAGAAGGCAGTGACAAGCGCTGGCCTCCCCCCAGCTCTCAGGAGTCTGGTACGAGGTGGCCTTAGCCGTCCAGCCCGCGGAGCATGGGGCACCCCAGAGGCCCAGGAGGGTCGGTGTGGTGAAGATGGAGCTGCTGGGCTCACACTTCAGCCTGGTGTCCGCCTATGACAACAAGTCAGTCGGGGCCGTGGGAGCCCGAGGGGGGTGTCCCTGTCCCTGTCCCATTCGGCCTCTGCTGCCAGCCAGCGGGCTGTGAGGGCGGGACCCTGCTCTGAGCGGGTCTGCGGGGTCTGGGCACAGGGGGCTGGGGAACTGGAGGGGCCTGACTAGAGACTCCCACCCGCAGCCTGCAGCACTGCGTGAAGGAGGTGACGCACGCGCAGCAACGCGGACCCCGACAGTTCCAGCTGCAGGGGAAGGCGGGTGAGGTGCCCATGGCCAGGCCTGGGCTCTGGGCTCTGCCACCCGGGTGGCCACCTCCCCTGTGGTTCCTCATACCAGGGGCCCTGTGGAGTGGGACCTGCCTCAGGGGCTGTTCCTGGCCGCCCGGCCAGGGTGCTCATGGCACTATCCCATCTGGGCCCATCTCAAGTGCCCATCGCAATATGGAGGGGCACAGGAGAGGTGGTCCAGCCACTGGACATGTGCCCACACATGTCCTGTGACGGGCGTGTGCGTGTGTGGTCTGTGCGTGTGCACGTGTGTGTCTGTGGGCAGATGGGGAGCCTAAGTGCTCGTCTGCAGGCAGCAAAGAGGTGCAGATCCTGAGCACTGACTACACGAGTTTCGCCATCCTGGAGGTGACGGAGCAGAAGGGGAGGAACAAAGTCCTGAAGCTTTATAGTAAGGATGGTGGGCGGCATGGGGCGCCCTGCCTTGGGGCCGGAAGAGACTGGGGACCCCCACTCGGCAGTGCCCTGCCTCGCAGGTCGGGTCCTGGAACCCTCCCAGGAGGCACTGCAGAACTTTTACCAGAATGTGGAGCAGAGTGGGCTGGCCAGCACCGACGTGTCCCTGCTGCTCAGAGACAGTGAGTGTCCTGGGGCCTGCTTACCCCCTTCCGGGATCACTGTGTGGGATTCACTGAATGGGGATTCACGACCCCTCCTGGGGTCCCCATTCATGACCCCTCCTGGGGTCCCCATTCACGGCCCCTCTGGGAATCCCCATTCACTGCCCCTCCTCGGGGGTCCCCATTCACAGGCCCTCTGGGGGTCCCCGTGTGTAGCCTCTCCTCTGGGGGTCCCCATTCATGGCCCCTCCTGTGGTCCCCAGTCACAGGCCCTCTGGGGGTCCCCATGTTCACAGCCCTCCAGAATGGGAGGGCCACAGACCCATCTCACCCTTGCCCATGCTGTACCCGCCTCACCTCTTTCTTTTGTCCCCAGTGACTTGTGTGCAGTTAATGGGGCCGGTGAGTTCCCAGACCCTCAGGGGCTGTCCTTGCACCCCTCCAGGCCAGGGGAGAGAGCTGGGTCAGGAGGGGGTGTCTCTGCAGCCATGTAGCCCACGCCCAGAAGGCAGGTCCTCGGGCCTCCCCCTATCCCCAGGGTGGTCCTCCTGTTGGTGTGGGCGCCAGGCTCTGGCCCTCGCACTATCCGGTCTACAGGGAAGTGTGCGGAGCTTCTGAGGGGCGGAGTGCACCCTGAGGGAGCTGGGACCCCACTTGGTGACTCAGAGAGGGAGAGAGATCCTGGTGTCTGTGTGTGTGTGTGTGTGTGTGTGTGTGTGTGTGTGTGTGTGTAGACTGACAGATCCGTGTGTGAGACTGACCCCAGGGTGTGGGGGTCTCTGTGTGGGACAGGGAACTGGGGGGGTCCCACGTTCCTTCCAGCATATCTGGGCCCTATGGAGCCCTGGAGCCCCTCGTAGGTCCTGGCAGGGTGACAGCGCGTCCCAGGCAGCCCCTGAATGGCCTCTTCTATGCGCAGGAAATCATCTAGGGGCCCGGCCCAGCCAGGAGCCCAGTGACCTGCCCCCTTCCTGCTCCTGCTTCCCTCCTTGTCCTGCTCACCCTCCTCCCCTCTGCGCTCTCCCAGACTCCTGCCCCTGCCCAGTAAACCCCACTACGAACTCACTGCCTGTGTGTGTTTCTTGGGGGTTGAGCGGGACAGGTGGGGTGCTGGGTGTGTTTTCCTGCAATTCCCGAAAGGGAATGTGTGTTCAAGCAGAGCATGGACTTCTCAGAGGGTGGGAAGCTCAGGGGAGCACTGGCTCAAGAGCAAATCCCTAGTGGCTTTTAGGGTGAGCCTTTACACACTCCTCACGATGTCATTTTCTGGTGTCTGGCACACAGAGAAGTTAACCTGGGCTTGTCACAGAGAAGCCTGCCCAGCTGATGGCCAATACTCCCCCACCCCCCGCTGACAGTCTATACCCTCTCCCCTAGCTGGGGGTCTCATTCCCACCCCCCAGTACCCCGCGGTGGTCTCATACCCTCCACCCTCGCCCTGCTGATGGTCTCATACCCTTCTCCAACCCCCCACAAACCCCTGATGGTCTCACACCCTCCCCTCCCTCCTGGTGACCCAGATGGTCTCCCCCCTGACCCCGGTGGTCTCCCCCTCCTCCCTGATGCAGGTGGTCTCCCCCCTCTCCCCTGACCCAGGTGGTGCCCCCCCCCCGCACCCTGCTGGTGGTCTAAACCCTCCTCACACCTGTGGAGGCTCTACGGCTCCTCCTTCCTGAGGGGCACTTCCTAGGGAATGATCTTTAAGCCTTTGGCTACTTCAGGGCTGAGCAATTTCTTCTTGATTTTGATCATTTCCCAGAAGCTCCTTGCCAGGCCCAGTCGGTCTTCGACACTGTTGGTGGGAGACCTGTGGATGCCCGGGGCTGTGTTGGGGGGTTGGAGCAGGCGGGGCCCTTCCCTGCAGAAGCTCAGACCAGAGGACACCACCTCATCCCCAGCCCCCTCACACCGCCCACTACTGTCCACGGCTACTGCCCGATGGCGTGAGAGGACGCTGGTTCTGGGGTTGGGGCCACTGTAGGCTCCCCCGCCCGTCCTGGGCAATCTTCAGTGCTTGGGTCTCCTGACAGGGTCTGCCTGGGAAGGGGCTTCCTGCAGGAATTCTGGGACCCAGGAGGGCTTCTGTGGCCATGTCTGCAGAGACACAAGCGGCAGATTTGGAGGCAGCCCCCAGGGCTGTTACCTGGCAGGATGAGCTTCAGGACCAGGGGCTGGCCGGGACAAGAGGGGCAGGGCAGTGAGGCAGTGAGTGCCCCAGGCTTTGGTCAGCATGGGCTGGCCTGGGGGCAGGTGTCAGCCTCGGGGCTCAGCACAGGTGAGCCACGCCCCCCGGAATGTGAGTGGGTGTGTGAGTGCAGGTGGGTCAGGGGCCTCGTGACCATGGCCAAGTCCAGAGCTGCCTGCCCGTCTTCGCTGAGACTGTGAGTGCCTCAGGGTGGGTCCTGCTTTTACCATGCTGTGTACAGGGAGTCCCACCACACAGTGACCGCAAGACATTGCATGGTGAGCCTCTTGTGTCCTGTCCAGCCTGGGGCAGCCAGTCTCTGCCGGGGCACGGGCCCAGGGCGACCGGCATCTCCACTGGACCATGGGTCCAGGGCAGGTCTGCACCCCCATCCCGCCCCTTTTGGTGCTGGAGTGGCAGGGACCCCCTCCTGTTCCGCACTAGGGATCACTCCTGACAGGGCCCGGGAGACCCGGGTGGGCCACATGCAAGGCAGGCGCCTCCCTCTGCCCGAGCTCCGGGTCTGGTTTTCTCATTTGCTTGCTGTCTGGGGGACACACCCTGCCCATGTGGGGGTTCTTCCCAGCTCCCAGTACCAGGGTGGCCTCTGGCTCCAGAGTGAAGCAGACGCTCCGGCCCTCTGAGCTGGCCCCTGCCTGGGACTGTTCGTCCATCCACACTCAGGGCTTTCTTCTGGCGGGGCTCAGGGGGTACCACGGACGGAAACTGTGCACAGGACACATGCCCAGCTCTACGGGCACAGGCCTTGCAAGTGTAAGCCCTGGATTTGATTCTGACACTCATGGTCCCCAGAGCACTGCTGAGTGTGGCTGCAAACCCTCAATAGAGTATTTCTAGGCCTGCAGTTGGTAGAGTATTTACAGGGGGGTTTTGGGTGGGGGTAGGAGAGATCTTTAGGTCCCACTCAGACATGCTCAGGGATAACTTCCAGTGAGGCTTGGGGAAACATCTGTGGATTGAACCTGGGTCAGCCGTGTGCACTGCATGCAAGGCAAGCCTCTGCCTGCTGTATGATCTCACCAGCCTCACCTTGCTTCTTTATTTCTGCAGTGCCATAGCGTGAGCCCAGGGCCTGGCAAGAAAGCACTCTAGTTTCCAGTCTCCCGAAAATTTTGCTCTGGGCTATGAGCAGTGTCTGGTTCAGTTCTTTTTTTTTTGCTTTTTGGGTCACGCCAGGCAATGCACAAGGGTCACCCCTGGCGGTGCTCAGGGTATGATATGGGATGCTGGGAATCGAACCCGGGTTGGCCACATGCAAGGCAAACGCCCTACCCACTGTGCTATTGCTCCAGCCCCTCAACTCTACTTTAAATAGGCCCTAACTAGTCTTTTTGGAATTGGCTGGAACAACCTGACTCACCCAGACTTCTGCACACCTCAGGGTATGAGGAACAACTTGACTCACCCAGACCTCTGCACACCTAAGGGTGTGAGCAACAACTTGGCTCACCCAGACTTCTGCACACCATAGGGTATGAAGGCAGCAAGGCATGTTACCCCAGATGCAGGTGGGAAAGGCGAGTCCTGGCACCCCTCCCCTCGGGCTGGAGCTGCTCTTTGTTTTGGTTGTCACACCCAACCTGATTAAGGCCTTATTCCTGGCTCTGTGCTCAAGGATCACTCCTGTGATGCTCAGGGACCATTTGGGATGCTGGGGATCAAACTCAGGTTGGCCTCGTTCAAGGGCAAGTACCTTACCACTGTACATCGAACTGTAACCACCCTCTCAAACCCCGGGGAGTCGGCTTTTGCCTTAAGAAACTTCCAAAGAGAGCAACTGGCTGAGAGTGACCAGAGGCAAACAGTAAGAGACACCCAGGCGAGTTTCTTTTGTGGGTAGCCTGGTGGTTAGTGCCCCTCTGGCAACAGTCCATCCAGCCAATGGGTGCACTCAGAGCACAAAGCGCGGAGAAATCGTGTGAGGCCAGGGGGAATGCAGCTAGGGAAGGGGCTCTCACAGACTGCAGCCTCCCATCGTCACGGAACAGCCCAGCAGATTCAGATAAAAGAGAAATTTATTTGAATGTTAAGTCCTCTCGGCAGCTGGCGGCCCGCTCACTTGGCCGCATTCTTCTTCGGTAGCTGGAGCCTTTTCCACCGGCGCAGCACTACCTTGAACTTGTCGCTCTGCGTCTTCTCCTCGAACACCTTTTTCAGGAGGATCCGCATCACGGTCTCCGTCTCTGCGTCCTTATTCTCCTCGAGGACGAGGTCCAGTGCATCTCCCACTTTCACCTAGGAAAGGAGACGATACAAAGGTGAGGGGCGGCAGGTGAGACCCAGCGACATCTGAGCTATATGACTCTGAGGAAGGGCAGGGAAAGAGGCTGCCCTGTCCAGCACTGGCAGTGGCCATCACGCCACCCAAAGGAGGACTCAGCTCCCAAAGGTGCAGCGTCACTGAGAGAGGGTCCAGCTGGGCGCTGCTGCTGCGGCAGGCTCAAGCGGCCAAGGCCAAATCCACTGGGCAGCTCTGGAATAAGGGACCGCCACACCCAGGGGCAAGTGACCCCAGGGCCATGCACTGCTTCCATGAGAGCATGGGGCACGTCGCACACTACTCAGCATTGCTCAGGCCTGCTCGGGATGGGCGGTAAGCATCCCCCATGCCTCCCTCCAAAATATATGAGCCACAGACTCTATTTTTTGGGGGGGAGGGCACATCCAGTGGTGCTCAGGGCGTACTCCTGGCTCTGTGCTCAGGGATGGCTCCTGGAGGTGCGGGGAGACCATTATGTGATGCTGGGATGGAAACGGGGCTGGCTGGGCGCAAGGCAAACACTCCACCCCCTGCAGGCCCGAGGGGTCTGACAGGAAGCGGTAACTAGCTTTGCTCTGGGCTGAGGAGAGGCACACAGCAGCGGCAGGGAGAGGCTGCTCCCCTGTGTATGTCTGCAGGGTGGGCTGTAGTGCAGCCAGTATCAAGTCTACTTCCTTAGTTTTGTTGTTGCTGCTTTGTTGTTGTCCCACCCGGCGGTGCTCAGGGATCACTCCTGCTGGGGCTGGGGGAACCATACATGATGCTGAGGACCGAACCTTGGTCGGCAAAACGCAAGCGCCCGATCCGCTGTACCATGGTTCTGGCTCTCCTCCTTAGCTTTCCGCTGGGTGGGGAGAGATGGCGCCAAGGGCTGGGGCTCCTGCTTTGCCTTGGGGGAGACTTGGGTCCCATCCGGAACACTGCACGGGCCCCTGAGCAGCACCAGGAGTGACCCAAAATACAAAAGCATACCAAAGCCGAGAAAGGCGAGGCTTGGGGGCTCTGCCTGACCTTTCCTGGCAGGACTTTATTCAAAATCTTTTGGGCAGGAATAATAGCACAGCAGGTAGGGCATTTGCCTTACATGTGGCCGACCAGTTCAATTGGGTTCAATTCCCAGCATTCTGTATGGTTCCCTGACCTGAGCACTAGCACCAGCAGGAGTAATTCCTGAGTGTATGAGCCAGGAGTAACCCCTGTGCATCGTCAGGTGTGACCCAAAAAGCAAAAAAACAAAAACAAAAAAACCCCACTTTTAACATTCGCATTTTTAGCAAATAAAACACACAGTACGCAGAGTGTAAAAGATACAAGTGGCCATACAGAGGAAAACAACTTATCTGATACAGATACCCTGTGCTTGTTGCTGGCCCCATTAGGCCAGCGCGATGGAGAGTGGGTCCCTTTGGGCCTATTTCTGGGGCAGAGGTTGGAGACAGGGGACTATATTCTCTTTCCCAGAAAGCCCCCTGCAGACTGGGTTTAGGAGGGCTCCATCCCCTGGTGACTCCACACACACTCCTGGGAGGCCATGCTTAATGCCCAGTACCCCCGGTCCCGGCCTGTCCTGGTCCTGACCCCCTCTCCAGTGAGCTGTGCACAGATTTAGAGGCACAGCTCCCCAGAGGCACCTGCTCCACTCCCGCCCTGCCCTCTGTCAACAGCCAGACCCTAGCCCCACGGGAGGGGAGGGGGGCTTTGTTTTCCAGCAAGGCCTGTGGAGGGGCAGCACCAGACACAAAGCCACACTGGCTGGGATTAAGGGCGCTTCCAATTATCTCCATTTCAAATCTCCCCTCAGCTGCGGTTACCACGGCGACCAGACGCCCTGTAACAGGGCCTCAAGTGTTCTGCTGGGGGTGGGGTGGGGAGGGGGGGCAGGGGTCCGCCTTTCCTCCTCCTTGGGAGAAATCTAGAAGCCACAGCTGAATATTGGGGCAGGAGGCGGTGTGACACCAAGGCTGCAGTGACCAGTGTCTGAAAGCTGGGTGGGGGAAGAGAAAGGGGCACTGGTGTCTGTGAGTGTCAGGGAAGTGCCCTCCAGCAGGACTCACTCCTGGGCGGGGGAGAGGGGGTCTGGGCAGGGGGCAGGGGAAGAGAAGGCCCCGTAGGCTCTGCTCCAACTCTACGCTCCCTGAGCCACCCGCAGCGGGAACATCTCTAGGTGTGCTGACACAGCACGGGGAGCCCCTGCCTGGTGCTCGCTAGGCTGCAAGGAGCAGCCTCACCCCGGGGAGTCAGGCCTCTGGGGCCAGGCCCAGTGCCACCCACTCTCATCGCTGGGTGCAGCAGGGCCTCCAATCACAGGGGCTAGTCCAGTTTGTTTGCTCTGTGTTGTGTCTGTGTGTGTGTGTATGTGTGTGAAGATCAACCCAAGTTTTATTATATATTGCTTGGTGGGGAGGGGGCTCCCAAGCTTTGTGTATATAAAAAAACCAAGCTTTATTTTATATCTTTTTGATGGGGGTCTCCCAAGCTGTGTTGAGGAGGTCCCAGGGTCCCATCCTGAGATTCAGCTAACCGGGACTCATCTGGGGTTCACGTGACAGCAGGCAGGTGGCAGAACTTGCTTGGGCCTTGGGGTGTCGGGGATTACCCAGGTCCCCCGGCAGTGCCTCAGGGGCCTCCATCCTCCAGTGATGCCCCAGGGGACATGGCATGCTGGCGGTTGAACCTGGGCAAAGCATGTACTGTAACCTCAGAATCTCTCTCTGACCGCCAAACCAAGGTCTGCAACATACATAAAAGGTGCAACCTTCACTGCTGGGCCACATCCCGCTCCCCCTGCTGTGCTCTGAAAAAAGGAAAGTGGTTTGACCAGAGTATGAGGTCAAGGATATATCCTTAGGAGGTCGTTAAGGATATATGTATGTGGTTAAGGACATATCCTTAGGATAATTCGGGCTCCCCTGGAGCCCGAAGGAGCAAATATCCTAAGAAAATTATCCTTACTGCCACAGAGGCAGGGGGGGATGGGGGGATGGGGGTGGGGGGATATTATCCATG
>JAOXYA010319996.1:0-18644 GCA_028565675.1 Sorex palustris | reverse complement strand
GAGGGGCGGAGGAATCGAACTCGGGTCGGCCATGTTGGCTGCGTGCAAGGCAAACGCCCTACCGCTGTGCTATCGCTGTGACTCAAAAAACAGAAAATAAAAACCCTTCTGTTAGGGCTGAAAGTCCACATTAGAGACTCAATTGGACTTAGTAAAGTGGCAGCCTAAACCATGCGGTTGATCTATTTTAGAGAAAAAGAGTGTTGTGGGAAATGAGATGCATGTGCAGAGCATGATGTTGAAAGTTCCATGGAAGAGGCTAAGAGAAGAATAGGAGTGAGCTGGGCAGAGAAGAAGCATCAGGGAAGCTAAGAAACAAAGAGGAGATTCTGATTCCTAGGTCTGCCCCGAGTTATGGCTTCAGCTTAATCCTGACACAGGTCCCACTCTAGGGGGAGGATATCAGCAAGCCCCACTTCCTTCTCCACCAGTCCAACTGTGCTCTAGCTTGAATAGGAGTCCTAGACTTTTCCAGCATATTCTCAGGTCCACATTCCCTGAGAGCAGCCTAATGTGTGTAAAAAGATGGGGAGGGATTGTGTGTGTCTGTGTGTGTGTATGTGTGTGTAGCACAATTCTTCTAAAATGTATGGATAGGTCTACAAGAAGACATTGGTGGACCCACAGATGGTTGTGAGGCATTGCAAAAGACATAGGAGTTAGTAGGAAGACCAGAGTATGAGAGAAGCTGGCCTACACAACAGGGGAGAGAACCCAGAGCTCATTGTTGGGACACAGGGAAATCATGCTAGGTTCCCATGGGTTCTTCAAAGATTGGACAAATAATGAAGCAAGCATACAGAGAAGAATGAAAGAAAAAGTAATCAGTTCACTGATAAATGTATATCTCTTATAGACATGGCAGAGACACAGCAAGACTGTCTCCCACATGGCTTCAGAGACCATCCTTTGTATCTGCCAACACAGACAATTTTAGGGAGAGAGAAGGGACTTAGGAAGCTCTCAGAGAAAGCACAGAAAACAATGGTATGCTGAGTTAAGTTCTAGCTCAGAGTAGAGGCAAGATTAGGTCTTCCAAGAACTGTGGAGACTCTTCTTTATAAGTGCTTCCTTATAATTGTCTTTGATTATCTCCTCCCAGCCTTCAGAGCCCATCGGACATATTTTTTTCTGTTCCTTACTCCCCCCTACTGGGAGGTTTGAAACTGAGAGCCTGGGTTGCTGGAATGGCAGTAGGAGTGAGGAAAAGAAATCTAGAAACAGAAGTAGGGCCAGCCTGGAATAGGGGTGTGGGATGGAAGTGGCCAAGAACATGTTAAGGATTGAAAATATCTCAGAATATCTTGAGGTAACATAACACAAATTATTCAGTGAAGTCGCAATCACAGTCACAGTCCTCCCGTTGTTCATTGATTTGCTTGAGCGGGCCCAGTAACATCTCCATCTTGTTGTTACTTGTTGTTACAGTGTTTGGCATATCGAATACACCACAGGGAGCTTGCCAGGCTTTGCCGTGCAGATGAGATACTCTTGGTAGCTTGCCAGGCTCTCCAAGAGGGATGGAGGAATCAAACTCCGGTCAGCCATGTTGGCCGCTTGCAAGGCAAGCGCCCTACTGCTGTGCTATTGCTCCAGCAGCCACCCTGAATGCGCTCGATCTCAGTGAAGTCAATCTGCAAAATCTCCATACTCTATGGTTCTGTAGCAAAAAGTCTCAGGAGGGCTACAGGAATGAAACAAAGCCGGGACAAGTTCCTACTCAATGAGAGTAGCTGTCAGCCTACTCAGTCCCCTTTAACTGCATGGTCTGAGAGCTCACCCCTTTTATACAGGCACCTGGAGCTCTGGGTCACAGAGGACTTGAGTTGAAATGAGGTTTTACTCATGCCATCTTCACTTTGGAGAAGAGACAACTTATTCATCTCTACCAGATTCCCAGGTTCTAGTCCTTATCAAAAGAAAGATTTCAAGAGCAAGACAGCATAACAAAGAAAACAAAAGGATTGATTAAAGCCTAGGGCTGAATTTTCCAAAAGAAATAGCCTGGACCCTGCTGAGATTGGCAGGCATTTGGGAATTTAGACTTGCTCCTAGGTCACACCCTTTATAAGGTTTCATTATGAAGCAATAGGCCTAACAGAAAAGTAAGATATGAACAGTCTCCAAACTTTGTATCAGTAACCAATGATAAGAACAAGTTCTTCTGAGTTCCCTTGTTATCATAAGCTCAAGAATTGAAGAGAGTGCAAGAGAGTTTTCTCCTACCTTAGAGCATTTCTATATTTCAGAATGCCCTAAAATTTTTACTCTTTTTTCTCTCTTTCTTCCTTCCTCTTTTTCTTTCTTTCTTTTCTTCTTTTGAGCCACACTCTGCAGTGCTCAGGACTTTATTCTCAGTGGGCTCAGGAGACCATGGGGTACAGGGAACCAAACCTGGGTCAGCAATGTGTGAGATAAGAGCCCTACTAGCTGCACTATCCCTCTGGACCTATATGTCTCAATTTTCTACCATCTTTACTGCCTCAGTTCAAAGTAAAAGGTAGTCTAGAAAAGGCTAAACTATGGCTACAGGAAAAAGCCTAGTGGTTACCTTTAACTGGATAGTAGAAAATAGAATAAAATATATGAAAAAAATAACTTTTTTTCTTTAACTCAATTAATTTGGTGGGGACATCTCCTAAGTGGTGCTTATGCCTTTCTGGTGATGCCTGACTAACCAGCCATCAGTTCAATTCCAGGGCCTGAGGATGAGGTACAATCAGACAACAAGGTGATGGAATCACCCTGAGGCTTTCCAGGTCTTCACTTAGTGATGCTTGGTGAGCTATGTAGCACTAGAGAAAGAACTGGGATCAGATACAAGCAAGGAATATACCTTAACCTCTATACTATCTTTTTAAAACAGTGAGCCCATCTCTATGATGGGGAACTAATGTCATGACCCATTTGTCCAAACCTATGGGTTTAGACACCCACCTGTGGACCAGCCCCTGTTTGCATAATGATCCCAGGCCACAGTTAGCACCAGGGTGGTAGATCATTAGCTTCAACCTTTACATACCTGTGTTTGAGAACCACTGTACTATATCACTACTGAGAACAACTGGGGAAGTAAGCTAAGAGCCCTGAGTGATACTGAGGTGTTCATTCATTTCATCCATTGTGCAGGAGTGTCAGAGAGTGGGACATTCAGTGTGTGTGTGTGGGGGGATGCATGCATGGGATTTGCGTGTGGGTTGTGGGGGAGGGCTGCTGGGGCAGCAAGGATACCTTTTGCTTAATTTTGCCATGAATCTAAAACTGTTCTAAAAATAAAGTCTATTTAAGCGGTGAAAAATAATGTAATGTTGTTGGAGTTTAAGTTGCAGCTGTGTAAACATTCCTTTTTTCTCTGCTCCAAGACATTCCTTCCAAGACATCATCAAAGAGACTGGAAACAAAACATCCTTGGCACCCACAGGTTGTTGTTTGTACTTCACTCTGTAAGGAACTAATGCAAAGGCTAACTCTTAAAGACAGAGACAATCCCCCCCAAACTGGAAATCAGAAGGGACAGTCTGAGATCAAGAGTAGTCACAGGGATTCAGGAAAGTTCTGGAGTTACCATTTCACAAGACTGCATCAACAATAAGGGGCCCCCCACTCTGCAGGCCTCAGGGCCCAGAGCACCTTGCCAATTGCTTGCTCTGTTGGGCAGCTAGAACAGCACAGTTGCACTGGGCAAGGGCAGTGATGTGAGAGAAGAGCTCATGGGCAGACTTGGGAATCCTGTGAACTGGGAATGGACAGATGGCGTCTTTTGGCTGAGCCATGATGTGAACTTGTCTTTGACCTTGGCCAAGGACTTGAACATCATGTCATTGTGCTTTCTGCTCTAAAACATGCTTTGACATCAGCATCAGTGTTATCTCCAAAGTGGATTTTCCTGTGCTGGTAGGTTCTTGAGAATTGTATGAAAGATTTGCATACATAGTTTAAAAGGTTAAGAAGTTAAGAGTTTATTGTATGGTTTAAGTAGATGGATCCAGTGCCTTCCCAAATGCCCAGGTCTCTCCTTCACCTATGTACAGCGACACTCATTCTGTCTCATGATGCCCGGGTCAGTGTGTGACTTCTGAAATCTTATATCTCGGCCTCTCTCAGGCTGTACCCAATGGTTTCCTGGTGTTTCAGCTTTCCAGAAACAGTCATGTGCATGTGGGCAAGATCCCTGTGCTCTATTCCTGCCTCTTTTGACTGTACCCCAGCAGTTTCTGTCATATCAGAGACCAAGAGAGACTGAGAGAGACCAAGAGAGAGATCGAGAAAGAGAGAGAGAGAGAGAGAGAGAGAGGAGAAAGGAGAAGGGGGAGGGAAGGGAGAGAGAAGGTAGGTAAAGAAGGAGTGGGAGGGGGTGAGAAAGAGGGGAAGAGGAAGAGGCAGAAGGAGAGAAGAGGCAAAGGAAACTTCTTTCTACTATCTGCTGTTATATCCCTCCCCCAGCCATCCCATTATCTATTTTGATTGGGTACTTTTTCCATGGGTGAGGTTTAAATTGACCCACTAAATTCACCTGGCACTCCACTCTTCCATTCCCCCTGTACCATAGGGAAACATTATTGGTAAGCAAATGAGACTTGGGTGGGCTTCCCAACTAGCTCCCCCAACACAGGTCACTGACCCCACCAGAAAACAATGTTTCCTCTACTCCAGAGATCTCAATCAACCCCGTCCCCTGCCATGGGCTGATTAAACTTGAACCCTTAACCCTGGACTGGGCACAGGTGTCCAGTAGGGTGAGCAGGAAAAGCTACCATAGCTGTGTGCTTGGCCTCGAGCTGCAACAGCCACATAAGCAGTGTGCATGGTGAGCTTGTCCCCAACTTCCGTTAATCTCTCCAGGGTTCCGAGAGGTCAGAGATGTTTAAATAGCAGCGCAGGTTGAACGCACTTGCCAGGCTGGCTCAGCTCATCAACAACCCAAGGGCTTCCTCAGTCATGGCCAACCACCAGGTGATCACTAGGTGAACTGCAAGGTGTGCAAATATTTGGCTTCATCCGCGAGCAAATAAATCATTTTTCCTTTGCCCAAGCCCTAGGAAAACCCAGCCATGCTCTGGGACCTGCCCAGGAGGAGAAATTTATTCACAGCAAGCATAGCCTACTCAGAGGAAGGGCAAGATGGCAGAGAAGGTTTGCTTCCTCATACACAGGTGTGCATGCTCATGAACACAGGCACACAACAGACACACGCTTGTACACACACTCCCACCTGCATCTTTGTACTGTTTCTTAGTCACACATCTCAAAGCAGGCTGGCCTGTGCATGGAGTTAGACAGCTCAGCACAGAAAAACAATGTCATTTTGCAATGAGTGAAAATAGTTTGGATCTTCCAAACCTCTTTGGTTGTTGTTGTTGTTGTTGTTGTTGTTGTTGTTGTTGTTGTTGTTTTGGGGGGGTCACACCCAGTGAGGTTCAGGGGTTACTCCTGGATCTGTGCTCAGGAATGACTCCTGACAGTGCTTGGGGGACCACATGAGATGCTGGGGATCAAACCCAGGCCAGCTGCTTCATGCAAGGCCAACACCTCACCTGATGTACTATCACTCTGGCCCTCAGTCTTCTACATCTCTTTGCTATAACTATTCAGGCTAATGTCCATTGGGTGAGGGAGACAGTGGAGGTTTTCCTAAGTCCTGAGTGCTGGGTCATGCCCCCACTGGTTGGGCACTGTTTGTCCTTTCTGCAAAGGTCACAGAGTTCAGAACTCCCCTGGCGTAGCCAGAGGAAGCCTTTGTGCATTTGGGGACAGTGCTTCTTCTGAGGAAGTCCCCATCTCTCTCCAGCAGCACTAGACAGTCTTGGAGCCAATGGGTACATTCAGTCAAAGAGTTTAGGGTCTTTGATAATTTCTAAAATTTGTTAGTTTTTAAAAATTTCTATACAGGCCACAAATAAATATATTTTCACTATACATGTAGATTATGCCCCTTGTATTACAGAGAACCCTAGAAAATACTTAAGTAACTATGTCCTTATAGATTTTTGCCTGCTTGATTTAGTACTGAGAGTGATATAAAACTACCATTATGGATTAGCCCTAAATAATTTTGTAATTCAGTTATATTTTTCCCTTCTATTTTTGAGACTTATTCCCTTCTTTAAAGTTTTAAATTATTATATATTTCTAGAGGTCACTACTTTTAACATCATGTAGATCCCATTATAATGCCAAATTATTCCCTTTGCCTTAGAAAACATCTGCTCAGTGTTAGCATAATAGCTCACTCATGGTTGGTATATGCCTGACTTATCTTTTTTATTTTAAGCTTTCAGACTCTAGGATTTTTTGGTTTGTCATTTGTAATGTATGCTGAGATAGATTTTTCTTTTTATTTAATCCATCAATGTCTCTGCCTTTCAACTTAGAGGTTGAGTCCACTTAGAGTGAGCATGTGAACTGACTTTATGTGTTCATTTTTAGCATTCTATTTGATGCTTTCTGAACATTTTTAAATGCTTGTGGAATTTTTCTTTCCTCTATTCTTAGAGTGATTACTATGCCTTTATTTTATACCCTTACTCTCTCCACTACTTGAAAACCACTTATTCCCAAGCCAGAGCATTGGTACAGCAGGTAGGGCTCCTGCCTTGCACGCAACCAACCTGAGTTGTATTCCACGCATCCCATACGGTCTCCAGAGCATCACCAGCCATTTCCGAGCACAGAGTCAGCAGTAACCCTTGAGCACAGCCAAGTGTGACCCCAAAATAAAGCAAAACAAAATCGCTGATTCCATTCCATTTTTTTAAAAGATCATCCTTAAAATTTTAACAAGCCACTTGGCGAAATAAGATGTGCAATTAATCAGCATCTCTTTCATCCTCACAAACAATGACAAGGTGTCATGACTGATGGAAGACTGCATCCTCAGATTGAAGAGCAGCATTTTGGTTCTTTCCTCCCCACATGATGAGCAGCATCTCTGGGTTTCCTGGTTCCTGATTCATTACGAAAGCTGGTCCAAGAGAACAATGTTAACATGACATGAGAGACCCAGGGAACAGAGAGGAAAAGTTCTGACCTGTTTTGAACTCCTGGCTCCAGTTCTTGAGGAACCTCACGTGCCTCTTTGCTCTTCCTGTGCCTAGTGAGAGGAGTCAGACTTCCTCCAGTAATCTTGGGCCTAAGGTCCTTGGACAACTCCAGTTACATGTTTCTTCATGCACCAATCCTTTTGTCAAAGGAGCAAGATTTTACTGGGTAATGGAAGAAGATGGAAAGTGAGGTTATTTCTCCAGAATAATCCGGAACACATGGAATCCCTATCAGGTATCAAGTACAGCTGTGACATTTTTCAAGGCAAACATGCTGTGTTCCTAACCTCTACTCAACAGTGCTGCTTCTAGAGAAGAGACCTTGGGGTTGATCAGCTGCTATCTCCCTTTCCACTAATAGCTACTAAACAGTTGTCTTCGGGGAATTTTGCCCAAGGTGATGCCTTCCCTCAGGAATCCTTAAGTCCGTGGCAGAAAGAACTTTCAAAGAAATATTTGCAGCAATGGGGCTGGAGCGATAGCACAGTGGGTAGGGCATTTGCCTTGCAAGTGGCCAACATGGCCGACCTGAGTTCAATTCCTCTGCCTCTCTCGGAGAGCCTGGCAAGCTATTAAGAGTATCTCGCCCGCACAGCAAAGCCTGGCAAGCTACCCGTGATGTATTCCATATGCCAAACACAGTAACAGTTGTCACATTGGAGACGTTACTGGATCCGCTCGAGCAAATCGATGAACAATGGGAGGACAGTGACAGTGATTTGCAGCAAAGAATGAGTGATGCAGTCAATGGTCAAGGTATTATTATGATACCAACTATATCATAGTCGCAGCAACTATTATGGTTGCCAAGGACAGGCATTGTGTCAAATGTTTTTTTGTTTGTTTGTTTGTTTGCTTTTTGGGTCACACTGTACTGGAGTTACTCCTGGTTCATGCACTCAGGAATTACTCCTGACAGTGCTCAGGGGACCACATGGGGTGCTTGGAATTGAACCTAGGTCAGCTGCATGCAAGGCAAATGCCGTACCTGCTGTGCTATTGCTCCAGCCCCTGCATCAAATGTTTTACTGGAGCTGATGGTGCAAGTGCAGAAGATTAATTACGACACCATTGGACTGACCGAGATGAGAGCACAGGTCATCAAAAGAACGCCTGGCCGCCCACCTATGAAAGGGTCGGACTTCTTTGTCAAGACCCTGAATGAACAGTTCAATGCTCTTCGTGTTTCTGGAGTGAGCAGACACCATAGGGCTACATTAGCATGCAACAGGAACAAATGGAGACGTTACTGGTGCCCACTCGAGCAAATCAATGAGCAATAGATATTGTAACTATTTGGCAGTGGCAGAGGGAGAGGTGTATCAAGCAGTGTCCAGGGACCAGTGTTCAAGTGAAAAGGTCTTTCTCGCTGTCTTTGGCCCAGTTTTAGGCCCAGTGGTTCTATGATCGGGTCAGTGATGTGGCTTGGGTCAGCAGTGCAGGGTCCACTAGCACTATTCTCAGCAGAGCTTGGAGGAGGCATACAGGGCATGCTAGGCAAATGCTCCAGCCCTTTGAATTATCTCTTGGTTCCAACTATTACTTTTTCATTGTGGGGGGGGGCACATCCAGCCGTGCTGGAGTACAGTGGGGAGGTCTATGTTTCCAAGGATCCAATGAAAGCCTCTACCACTTGCTCCACATCCCCAGTCCCTACGTGTTTTACATTTATTTATATATTAGTCTCGACCACTGTATACTGGAGCGGCTCCAACAGCAGACAATTTCTCACGGTCTCAGGATGAGAAATTCAAAATCAAGGTAGTGGCAGTTCTGGAGACCAGACTCATTGACTTGCACGTGGCTACCTTCTCCTGGCGTCTTCACATACACATGGTGAAGACCAGATTCATTTCATCGCAGCACTCACCCTAGTTCTGATGGTGCCTTCCTTATGACTCCCAGAAGCCTCACCTCCTAGCACCACCACATGGGGGAGAGACACCATCATTCATCAGCACGTTCCTCATAATATATGAGGCATATTATGCTGCTTGTGCAGTGTACTAATCCATCCCCCATACGTAGGGAGTACCTTAGCTCACATATTTTTACTCAGTGCATACAGGCACTGAGAGGGTAAGTGCCTGCGACACACTGAATGGTGGAAAGCAGATAAGAACCCAGGCCAGGGACAGAGATGCAACTGAGAAGTAGACCCTTGCTTGCCTGTGTGAGGTCATAGTTTCAATCCCTGAATACACACACACACACACACACACACACACACACACACACACTAACCCAGGCTATCTGATTCCTCAGTGACTTTATATCAGATGACAGTAGTCAAATCCTGTATGAGATGGGATTCTTGGAGAATATAGAGGTAACATCAGAGATGCAGTGGCTCACTGGATGCCAAAGAGCACAGAGGTGCTGGCAACAGGAGCTGCCTATCTGGGTGCGCAGGTTTACGTTGCTGCCAGCTCCCAGTAGTAACTTCAGTCACAGAAACAGCAGCAGCAGCAACGGGATACTAGGAAAGCACTTTCATATGCCTGAGTGCTAAAGGCAACCTCTTATGAGGTTGTTCCTAGTGTGAGTCCTGAACGCGACACTCTCACCCTCCTTGACCTCTGCTCACATTCCCACATACATGGGTAAGAAGAGCTCTCTCCTCCCCAACCCCCAAAGCTCCTGAATAAAAAGGAGATAATCCATATTCGCTGCTAGCCAGCTTGCAATCACATAGGAAGCACTCAATGCATGCGAACTTAGGAAGACATAAAATGTGACTTTTACGGGAGACTGGAAGAGTGAGTAAAGGGCTGAGTCAGGTAAAGAGAGGAAGAACAGGGGAGGAGGTGAAATGGGCCAAGAATATACACAGAAGCAATGCAGATCTGAGAGGAGACAAGTCAAGGGCTTAAATGCATCTGTGTCAGCTGAGAGGGAGGTTGAGAAATAAGGAAGATGTGGGCAGGACGGTCAACCAGCTGTGCCTGCACTCTGAGGGTGAGGCATAAGAAGCTTGCCTTCAGCACCACATGGTAGTGGTGTCCTCTACACCAGCAGAAGGGCCGAATGGGTTTTGTGGCCATTGTGAAGAGATGGTGGTAGGGCTTAGAATAGAAGTGAGGATAGAGAAAGGTGAGGATTCCAAGCAGCACAGGAGACCTAGAGACTGACTGTGTGATGAAGACAGTGAGTGGAACATCTCCATGATCACAGACTTTGATTTTGGAAAAAGGACAGATGGAGGAACCACCTCCTTAATGGGGAAAGGGGCACAGAAGCACCATGGTGGGGAGGTTCTGGGGTTTCCAGGAGATGTTTCCAGGAGACATCCCAGGGGAGCCATTCACAGAGTGTATTCCAGGCTAGAACCCAGCAGAGAGGTCTCGGCTGGCAATCTGGGAATTGTGGCAGACTTATGTCAGTTACCTTGTAAGAACAGGTCAGAAAGGGCAGGGCAGCTGTGAGCCTGGCTAAGAGAGGGTATTTTCTAGCCTATGATTTGACTGATGAGATAGAAGAAAAATGTTGGGAGGAAACATTTACCAGGTTCTCTGTTCTACTGCCTAAGATGCAGATGTGCTTGTCGGAACCCCAGCATCCACGAGGGATCACAAGGTTAATTCAAGGTACCCAAGGCTATTGAGCAGAAGGATGAATGTTTGAGTGTGTGACGGCTTTGAGGAGGTGGCTGCAGTGTCAAGTACACTCCTCTTTAATGGAAGACAAGGCAGCATTTCTTCCTTGCAATTTGGGACTTGGCCTTTTGGTCACCGCCAAATCTAATCTTTGAATAACTGATGACATCAGCCTGGTAATAGGAAAATTGAGAGTAGGAAAAGTAAGAAAGTGCTTGGAGAGAGGAGATGGGCTGAGAATTCTCCTGGAAACACCAATGGTTAAAGAATAAGCCAACAATGAAGTGCTTGCAAAAGGACTGCAAAGGACATGGAAGAGCTTTGCTAAGAATGAAGGGAGTTGATGGCCAAGAGAGATTAGCTCAGGACCTGGAGCAATAGCACAGAGGGTAGGGCATTTGCCTTGCACCCAGCCAACCAGGCTTTCAATTCACAGCATCCCCCATATGGTCCCTGGAGCACTGCCAGGAGTAATTCCTGAGTGCAGAGCCAGGAGTAACCCCTGTGCATCGCTTGGTGTGTCACCCAAAAAGAAAAAAAAGAGAGAGATTAGGTCAGGAGTACAGAGTAAGGTCCTGAGGATTACTCTGAGGGAGAACCTCACTCTGCTGTGGCTTCCTAACCAGGGTGGTGAGCAGGTACAGGGGCTGATGCAGACCTGGGACTCAGACACCACTCCTGCCCTGACTCCCCAATCCTAATGCTTCCACATCAGGTTAGAATCTTTTCCTTGCTGCAGGCTAAATCTCCCTTCTTGTGATTTGTCCTGCCTGCCTCTGAGACAGTGAAATCTCCATCCTCATCTAAGGATGGTCAAAAGATCCTGAGGATGTTCTGTTCTCTCCACCCAATGAAGACTTGGTAAATAACTCTTAGATGTGAATATTAGCAGTGAAATTCCAGATACTTTTCTGCTGTTTACCCATGCATGGTGGACTTCTCTTGCTAGCATCCCCAGGGACAGGGTGTGGGGAAACTCAGCTGAAAGAGGCAGAGGAACCCACAGCCCCTAGCATCCTGGGGCTGGCAGTATGCATATTCCCAGTCATGTGACCAGAGCAGCCCAGGTTTCTTGGGGGAGCTGATTGCCCCATGGCCAAGATTGAGCTGGAGGCTTCTGGTGAGTCAGCTCATCCATCAAGGACAAGCATGTTGACATGTCTCTAAATGACATGCAACCTCTCGGCAGGACTGGGCAGTGAGATTAGATCCCCAAAGGCAGTTCAGCAATGCTTCTTGACATTGTTGGGTTAGAAATCAATTTTAATCTCTCACTTATTATTTCAGGGTGAAGCAGTCCCAAGAATCCACTAGTCTCATTAGCAAAACAAATGGCACATGGCCTCTAAACCTGCAAGCCTCCCACTTGCCAACTTCCTCTTGGTGACAAAGACGATGCACATGAAAGAGGCTTGACACCTAGTGCTAGGACAAGAGAATCTCAGGCCGCTTAATGCTGTCTCCCCTAAAATCATAGGCACAGGGGACTGGAAAGAATTCAGATACTTCTCTGGCCAGGCCTGGCAGAAGGTATTGTAACTCAATGACATGCATTCACTCTGCAGCCTTGTGTTGCTGGAAGCTGAAGCGGGTCATTCTTGCTTTCTCTTGCCTTTCAATTCTTTTTCTCTTCAATAAGACACTGGGGGGCATTGGGAACCAAGGGTGATGATGAAACTAATCCAAGCCCTGTCAGGCCAAACTTCAACTGGGAATAGACCTCTCAGCTTATGCTCACAGCTTCCCAGGTTTGCAGTGTCCCTGCCTGCCTGTCCAGTTCCTAGCCTAGTGCAATGAATGAATGGAAATCAGCACAGATGAGAAGCACAGACTCAATTCTAGCAGTGTAATAGGAGATCAGGGGTGCAGAGCTTGCCCCTCACTACCCAATCCCCAGGTGTAGAATGTGAAGCACATTGCAAGTCCTTCAGGAGGTTGGAAGGGAAGTGCTGCTTCTGATGAGAAGCACCCACAGAACCTCCTTCACTCTCAGGCTAACTAAATCCTCTGGTCTCCAGACTGCTCTGTCCTGGGCAGAATGACATGGTTGGTGGTTGCAAAGCTTCTCTGGACTGGCCAAGCATCCTGGTGAGTATGGCACCTTCCCAATATAACAACCCCCCAATCCTCCACCAGCAGAAATGGATTCGGCAGGAGGCTTGCTCCTGCCTTTTTTTTTTCTCTTTGTCTCCAGGTAGCAAGGGAACACTCTGTGCAGACCATCAAGCACTGCTAGGGCCACAAAAAGCACCCATTAGTAAATCTCTAAGGACACACCTGAAACCCCTACCCCACGCCCCACCCCAGAGGACATTGTTACCTCCAGGGGTTTTCCCAGAAGGATCATATAAACCACTTGCCTAGAAGAGTCCTAGCTATGATGAGGGAGCACACTGCTTCCTCTCCAACAACACCCCAGTTTGGACAACTGAGAACAGTGGTGCCCCCTTTGCAACCCTCCCCTAGGGAGGACCCTCCGGAGGTTGCTGGCTCCCTGCAGGAAAAGGTGCTCAGAGTTGACTTGTCTTTGGGGAAAGCAGTAGATTTTTCCCTAATGGCTCCGCTTGAGGACCTCAGAGTCCCCTTGGAGAAGAGGGGGACTCATTCCTCCCTGAGGCACCTAGGGCCTCCTCCTTCCGCTTGAAATTCCTCAGAGACGATCGGGGTCCTGCTCCTGTCCAGGAAAAACCCCTGAGCCCATGTGTCTCATCAGACTTCCCAATGTCTAAAATAAACAGCACTCACTGACTCTCTCTGACCAGATTGGGGATTGCATGGGGTGTTACTATTTCTCTGGGGAGGGAGCACATTCAAGCATGTGTGTGCCTGTCCCACTGCCTGTTCCAGGTCAGGGTATTGCAGAACTTCTCACTGGGAGGAAGCAGAAACCCAAGTGGCACATCCTGAGAAGTGGGAGAGCTTATGCTCCAAAGACCAGTCCCTGAACAAAGGCAAAAATCCATTCTAGAGAACATCTAATGCAGGATGGGACCTCTGCAGGCTTCTGGCTGGAGAATACAGATGCAGAACTCCTGCACACGTTATTTTGCAAAGCAAAGTCTGGACCACCTCAAGGACATTCTGGAACATTTTGCAGTCACAAAGAAAGGATTATCTCAAGGATGTCCCAAACTCATCTCACAGTCCAGATGCAACAGTCCATCTGTGCTAGCTCTTACTCCCTGGCTGCTAGACTGTTCATGTTGGGGGAGGAGGGAACAGGACCTATTTCCCTCATCATAAGGCAGAAGGCCCTCCCATTGTTCGTCGATTTGCAGGCCCAGTAACGTCTCCATTGGAGACTTTGTTGTTACTGTGTTTGGCATATCGAATATGTCACGGGGAGCTTGCCAGGCTTTGCCACGTGGGCGAGATACTCTCAGTAGTTTGCCGGGCTGTCCGAAAGGGGTGGAGGAATCGAACTCTGGTCAGCCACGTTGGCCGCTTGCAAGGCAAACGCCCTACCGCTGTGCTAACACTCCTAATATACTAAACATACAAATACCAGTAAATGTTTCAAAGCCAGACCAAGAGGAGGTAAGAAAACAATGAAGAAAACAGGCCCAGTCTCTCAGCTGGGGGATTTGAAGGGCGAGTTCTCATAGAACAACTAGGGAACTCAAGATGAGAGAAAAGAATCAGGATTGAACTTAGTCTCCTAGGTCTTGTGATCCTCTTGTGTCAGTTATTATCATCATTCTAGGAACCACAGCCATAAGCGTTTCTGAATGCAGAATTGGTCTCCCCGATACACGATGTGTTATTTCAAATCCAGACTGTGTCAACATGTTAACAAGAAGTAGAAATTGAAAGAAGTTTTTGGAAATAAAACAAGACTAGAGGCCAGAAAGATAATACAGTAGGTCAAGATAATGCATAACAAACACAGTTTGATTCTCAGCATTGTTTATGGTTCTCCAAGCCCTGTTGGGATCTCTGAGCACAGGCCAGGAGTAAGCCCTAAATACAGCTGGAGTTGCCGGCCCCACACAAATTGTTTGAATCTAAAATTAAGAAAGAAAAGAGTAGCACCATGGTGGTTGTAGAGATAGCTCGAAGGGCTGAGCTCATGTTCTGCATGGGAGAGGTCCAGGTTTGACCTTGATGCCTCAGGATACCCTGAACACAACTAGGAGTGACCCAGGAACACAGAACCTCACCCCCACTCCAATAAACATCAGCCCCAAATGAAGGCATTTGTGCTAAATCCCACCGAGATGTATATCCAACTTCATTACAGTTTCAGCCCCTCATCAAAACAGAATTTTAGTTTCATTTTATTACTAGATTTTAGTTTGGGGGCCACACCCGGTAATGCTCAGAGGTACTCCTAGTTCTGTGCTCTGAGGTCACCTCTGTTAATGCTTGAAGGACCATATGCAGTGCCAGGGATTGAACCAGGGTTGGCCACATGCAAGACAAGAGTCTTAACCCTTACACTATTTCCCAGGCCCCCAAAGTGGGATTTTATTTATTTTTATTTTTATTATTTTATTTTATTGAATCACTTTCATGTTTGAGATTCAGTGATTGAACACTCATCCTCCCACCAGTGCACATTTTCCACCACCAGTGTCTCCAGTATTCCCATCCCTGCCCCAGCATCAATCCCAGTCCTCAACCTGCCTCTGTGGCAGACAATTTCCCCAATACTCTCTACTTTTGGGCATTATGTTTTGCTCAAATTTTCCCAGCACTCTTCAAACCTACCTGCCAGGGGCAGATACTAGATAATTTATTTTCCATTGCTCATTTTGAATATCACAAGAGCCTGCACGGTTGCAAAAGCAGTTACGTGCTTCTGTAATTCTAGATTGTAAAGGATTGGGTTCTAGAGACATCTCTATTGGGCACTAATCCATTTTGGGATTCAAATGGGAATCTCTGGACCAGGGCTGTTCGTGCACTAAAATGGTGCCCGGAGGCGCATTGTGGGGGTGACAGCCAGGCCACCAAATAGGCAGGGCCAAAGTGGAATTTTAAATCAACTGATCTGCAGTTTTCTGGGTTGGCACCAGAAATGGTGCTAAGGGAATCATGTGGTGCTGGGGATTGAACTAGGATTGACCATATGCAAGGCAGATTCCTTGACCTATGAACTATCCCTCTGCTTCCTGAAAAATTTTAAGTATATTTTTCTGGTGGGGGTTGGGCCACACCCACCTGTGCTCAGGGCTTACTCCAGGCTCTACACTCAGGGATCACTCTTGGCAGTGCTCCAGGGAACATACGCTGTGTCAGGAATTGAATCCAGTTGGTTATGTGCAAGGCAAGTGCCTTAAGCCCTGTATGGCTGTACTATCCTCCCCCTCTGTTTTTTAAAGTTTTAAGTCATCCCTCCAAGTACCTGCTTAGAACAGCTGAGCTCTAGAATTGACATACTGTACAAATTCACCCTTCTCAGCAACTCTCAAAGGATGTGAACTCCTCATCCGTAAGAAGCAACACTGTCAAACACACAGCTGACAGCTCGGGAAAGATGCAGACTGTTTGGAAGTAAGACTTGTGAATTCAGCCACCTCCCCAAGGCCCCATCGGCTAATCATCACTGCCGATAAAATCAAGCCTATGATCCTGTCACTGCCACCACAAAGTTGCTGATCCTCATTGGAGAGTGCATAACTGGGGAAATTTCCATTTTAGGACCCGGATGAACAGGTCCCACTGGTCTTTCTCTCCACCATCCAGGATCCGGACAGATAGTGCACGCTATTAAATGGGCTGTCCTGATGCCACTCCTAACACTTCGGGTGAGGTGGATGAGACCAGAGCCGGCCCTGAGCCCTGCAGACAGCAAAGTGGGAGGTAATCGCTGCTGCTAACTCCAGTTCCTTCACCTTCGAGTTCTCTCCCGGGCACTGACCCTCCAGAGAGGTTCTCAACACGGGATGCTGGCTGCTTCATCTCTACTGCTCTTTCTTTCGACCAGCACTGAAACAGAAAACAAAAAAAAAAAATTAAATTAAAGGGCAAAGATAACATCTTGCTGCTACTTGGTTATTTTATTTAATTTACCACTTGAGGTTTTAGACGTAAATGAAAGCTTATATTTTTTTCATCAGAGGCTGCAGGGGTAGAGGAGGGATCAGGGAGAAGAGAACAAGGAGGCAAGTTTGGGCATTCCTCTTTTTTGATTTGTTTGGGGACCACACCTGGAGGTTCTCAGGGCTTACTCCTGTTTCTGTGCTCGGGATTACCCCTGGCGGTGCTCAGGGGACAGTGCCAGGAATAGAAGTCAGGGCTGCCTTAAACCCCCGGACTAGGGGCTGGAGGAATAGCACAGTATGTAGGGTGGTTGCCTTGCACACTGCCGACCCCGGTTTGATTCCCAGTATCCCAGGCATAACCTCTTGCAGCCAAGAGTAACCCCTGTGCCTCAGCAAAAGAAAAGAAAGAAAGAAAGAAAGAAAGAAAGAAAGAAAGAAAGAAAGAAAGAAAGAAAGAAAGAAAACCCGGATTATCTCTGGTCCAAGTTTGAGCTTTTTTTTTTGCTTTTTTGGGGGTGACAACCGGCAATGCACAGGGGTTACTCCTGGCTCTGCACTCAGGAATTACCCCTGGCAATGCTCAGGAGACCATATGGGATGCTGGGAATTGAACCCAGGTCGGCTGCTTTGCAGGCAAATGTCCTACCCGCTATGCTATAGCTCCAGCTCCAAGTTTGAGCATTTTTAAGGGTACTGACCAAAGACGAGGACAGCACAGCCTCAGGAATATAGAGTCCCCTATCAGAAGGCAAATATAGGCGAGGTGTGCTTGGCTTGTGCCATCATCCCCACAGACAGGCCTGGGGCAAGATTGACTCACACTAGTAGCACCCTGCAGATTTCCCCAAAGCCTAGGAGATGCAAGGGAGCCACTGTAGCCGTGGGTGCAGTTGAGGCGTGTTTTCTGTTTGTTCACTTCAAGAAGGTAGATTTCCAGGGAAGCACTGAGTGATTTTTTGTTTTCCCTCAAACGGAGGCAGTCAGCCAAAAAAGTTTGAGAACATTGGAGTATGCCTCCGGGGTGGCATTCTTTAGAACCGGTCACCAGATTTCCAGGAAGGCTTATCCCCTTCAAAGGTTCATAAATTAAGTTACTAGTACATCAAGATATGATCAAACATTAAGAGACTAATTTACCAAGCTCAAAAGAGGCCTAAATCTAAATTAGAGAGTCATTCGATCTTGACAGAGAAACTGACTGCACAGCATGTGGATCTATCAACCAATGACAGCAGTATCAGATGGGAGGGAAAAGAATGAGATTTCAACGCATGGACAGGATTCTGCAAATATAGTCAAGGTGCATTGGTTCTTGGGTTTTGTTTGTTTGTTTGTTTGGGGGCCAAATCCAGTGATTCATAGGGGTGACTCCTAGCTCTGCATTCAGCAATCACTCCTGGAGGGGCCAAGGATCAAACCCAGGTGGGCAAGTGCTTTATCCACTGATCTCTCCTGCCTCACTGTTAAGGATTTTATCATACATTCTTTCCCCTTTACTTTTTCTAAGCAAAAGTACCTTTATTTAGGTTTGTTTTTCTCATTTGGGTCATGTGGTTAAATAGTGTCAATACGATATGGGCTCACTGTTTCATATTATTTTTGTTTTGTTTTCTTTGAGGGGCTGTACTTGGCAGTGCTCAAGGCTTAGTCCTAGCTCTGTGTTTAAGAATCACTCCTGGTAGGGCTCAGTGCAAGGGATCGAATTCAATTAGGCCATGTACAAGGCAAGTTTGCCTTCCCTGCTATACTATCATTCCAGCCACATGTAATTTATTTTGTGTAGGAGTACTACTATTTATTCAGCCACTGATTAGCTGATTGAATTGATCATAAACTCCACCTTAATTTTTTTAATTTTATTTTTTTTCTTTTTATATTTATTTATTGAATCACTGTGGGAAAAGCTACTAAGCTTTCAGGTTTAAGTCTTGGTCATACAATGATCAAAGACCTTTCCCTTCATCAGTACTCATTTTTCACCACCAAGAACCCCAGTATACCCCCCCACCCCCCCTAATGCC